>CM057242.1:2832872-2897872 GCA_029931835.1 Etheostoma nigrum
CTTATTTGCAGGAACGCCGTGGTCACATTCACACAGTTCCACACATTCATACCTGGAAGCTGCAAACAAGCACAGTCTTACAAACTAATACCATGCATTATATTTATATTTTGGGTTGTAATTTAAAATCCAACTATAGTTTAATCTCTCAGTTTTTCACATTTTCATATATATATATATATATATATATATATATATATATATATATATATATATATATATGGCGGCTTTTGACTACTTAAAGTGATTTACATACATAGTACAGGAACCATTCACACTGTGGCAGAGGCTGACGTACAAGGTGCCACCTGCTCATCAGATAAACACTCACACATTTAGACATCAGGAGCAATTTGGGGTTGAGTGTCAGGGATCGAACCACCAACCTTCTGATTGGTAGGCGACTGCTGTACACCTGAGACACATCCGCCGTTTTAAAGTCCTGTTATGGCATTTTTTAAGTTTGTTAACTGCAGCACCACAGAAGTACACTCATAAAAAAAATCTGTTAAGAAATACAGTAAACTGTATGTAATAATTGCAGAGTAACAAGCTTTTTTACTTGAGATGAATACCAAGAGAACTCTTATTATCTCAATAAAACAAGTAATTATTTGTGTCGAACCCCAGGAAGAACAGCTGCAGCTAACGGAAATCTTAACTAACTACACTAAGCATAGTGACAACACTGGATCACCCAAACCAAGGATTTTATTTTAAAGTTCAGGTAAATTATTTGTCTGGGTAGAATTAACTTATAAAAATACTTTATCACATTTAACAACAAAAAAAATGAAGCTTTTCTTAAAGAACAAGTGGACGTGGCTTTGTGTCAAAGACCAACTGTACTGTTCCTCTTTAGACCGGCCGGTTGACCTGTGTGTACTTTGTTTCATTTATTACTTCGTAATTTTAATTGTGAATTGTGTTTTTGAATATATATCGTTTTGTATGTTTACTTTAAAGCATTGTGATTTTTTTAATCTGTGGAAAGCGCTCTATAAATACATCTTTACTTCACATTCTGTAATTAATATGACCATTAAGATCCTTAAATAAAAGTACTAATAATACAAAAGTGTGTTTTTTGTTTTTGTTTTTTTATGGACCTTGAGTCTAATGATAAAGGCTATCTATCTATCTATCTATCTAGCTACCTATCTATCTATCAATCATCAAAAGATGTACTTGTAAAGTATTAAAAGTAAAAGTACTCATTGCAGAAAAATCCTCACGTTTTAGAAACTGGAAACGATCCAAACAGTTTGGGGTTTAATCTCAGCTGGACTTGCAGGCTGTATATTGTTGGGTTGTTTAACTTATAATAAAACATATTCTATAAACCGCATGTGTTTTATGTGCAAACGTCTTGTTGCGTGAAGGTTTACTAAAGCTGTCAGGTTCATGAGGTGAGTGAAGTGAGTAAAAAGTACAATTTCCTTTGAAATGTAGCAGAGTACGAGTAGAAAGTGACACAAAAAGAAAATACTCAAGTAAAGAACAAGTACCTCAACATTTGTACTTAAGTGCAGTACTTGTGCAAATGTAATTAGATGCTTTCCACCAGTGAATGAGTTCTTGCCTCGCCTTGAGTGCAGCGTAACCAAAGGTTAGAGCGCCATCGAGTGGTGACAACGTGGTACTGACGTCCCTGCACGTCCCTGCACACAGGAAACAGTCCCAGAATAAACACACAGTCAAACCTTGGTGTAGGTCAACTTGTCTATTTAATATATAAAATACGGTAAAACATACGCAAAAAGGGGAGGCGGGGGGGGGGAAGAGGGGACCAATGGATACTTTGGTACAATAACAAACACTTTTTTTTGTAAAAGCAGTATAGAATTTGTAATAACATATCAGTGCATACTTTATTTATGAAAATATACACAAATTGTATATCATTCTCCAAAAAACAACAAAAAAAGTATCTTTACAACAAAAAAAGCAGACTAGCCGAACACAATATATTAGCTATCATTTATTTTAAACTTTTTTTTACTCCATTTTTTTTTCTTCTTTTTCTTAAATGTATTTCTGTGTGATGTATATTTGTGTCGATATTACATTTTATGTCATATAAGACGAGTCACTCTTCGCCCATGCATTGACATCATTGTGTCTGGTCAGAAATAAGTTAAACGTGTCACGTTGAAACCCAACCCCCCCAACCCCCCCCCACCCCTCCATGTTAGCATGTGGACCGAGACCGAGTTTTGTACATTGGACTCAAACGCTGCAGCACTGAAGCGGTGTGTGTCATGTACTAATATCACTACGCTTGTGTTGTTTGTTTCATGTCATAAAAATCGTGCAACATTAGTAACACCCTTTTTTGTTGAAGAACAAAAGGAAAAACAAAAATCCAGAATAGAGAGAAAACAAAAAATATATTTATATAGAGTATTTTTATATAATAAAATAAAATTCAAAATGAAAACAAGATGCCTAACCTACACAAATAAAAACGCAGATTTCCATACCATCATGGCAGCTACCGTCAGTGAGAGCTGTGGTAATAATAATAATAATAATAATAATAATAATAATAATATCAATTCTCAGAGAACAATTAAAAACAGACTGTCACCAGCACAAATTAACACTGGAAAGTGAGTGAGACTTCTAAACATCATTATACAGGATCACTTAGTCCCCCCAGGAGGGGGGTGCAGGTTCTTAAACTAGTCCTCAGCACGATTGTCGTTCCGTTTTGTGATTACAGCGACCGAGTGTTGCTCTGAAGAACGTGACAAACCAAACTCCCACGAGTCCTGCGTCGCAAAGGAAGCCGTTTCGTTTATTTATTATTTTTTTTGACAAACCTTTGGCTCGCGGCCTTCGTACGCAGGTTTCTTTTTGTTGTTTGTTTTTTTTGTTCGAAGCTCAGGGTACAACAGTCTTAACAGTCGAAGTGATAACGCTGCCACACACTCACAAAAGCAATATTGACTCTCAGAATTGTCACAGACGAGCGAGTGAGTGAGTGACAGGCGGCGAGAAAGAGAGATGAAGCGAGGAGTGGATAATGGGAGTAGTGTGTAATGAGCCTGGGAAGATGGAAATGACCCAAAAATAATTTGACATGTCGACGTGTCATTTCAGCGCGGACACAGGAGGGAGTAAACAGAAGTGTGTGTGTGTGTGTGTGTGTGTGTGTTTGTAGACCAGCAATATGGGGACCAGCTTTCTTAGTGGGGACACAAGTGTTTGGGATTAAATAAACAAACAGGGAGTGAGTTAGTGAAAGGGTGAGAGGGAGATGTGGTGAAACCCAAAGTCGACAAGTCTGCGTTGGATTTGGGAGGTAGTCATTAAAAGGTCGAGCTCGTTCTGAAACCTCCGGCTTAGCGATAACGACGTCCCAACTCTGCCTCCAAAGCTCTCAACGAGCAAATGGCGGGAGGCTGGGAGTGCTTTTAGGAAAAAAAATAATACATTAATTTGCACTTTTGACCGCTATGTTTTTAAAATCAACCCACTAAACCCTACACCATCCTTTGCCAGAAAGTACAAAAAAAAATATAAATCACATCCTTCACATTTCTTTTACCTTCATAGTCGTTTTGACCTCTCGAAATATAAAACTACAGCCAACCAGTGACAGGCGAAGGAGAGTATTCCTTTAAATATACAGTACATACATGGCTTTTTAACCAGAGGAAAAGGTCCAAAATACAAAGGGGACATGCTTGGCTCGCTTAATCAGTGTGTGTGTGTGTGTGTGTGTGTGTGTGTGTGTGTGTGTGTGTGTGTGTGTGTTTGTGTGCTTTAGAGTTCGACTGATATGTTGGAGACAGAGAATACTGCCATCTTTGTTCTGACGCTGCAAAAACTCAATACTGGGATACGCCAAAAACATTACAGAATAATAAGTAACTATTTTATCTCCAACAAATGTACAGCTGGCATTTAGACCACCACGGGACACTTGACTCCAAATGTACAATAAGTTACTAAAATAGTTTTAGTTTTGAAGCTGATTTTGTCTACAAAGGATGCAACTCCCAAAACTAAATTGGAGATTTCTTTTAAATTTTTTTTTTTCCTTAGCTGATATTGAAAAAGTAAACTCATAAATTATTAACCCTTGTGCCAAAAAACTGCCAGAATATTATTTTTCACTTTCATTGAGTTAAATCTAACCAACTTCAGTCTGTATGTTGGCTACACAGTTAATTATATGTTGAACTTCCGAATAAAAATGCTTCCCATTTTCATTAACGTGGCCAAGATATCTGTCATTATTAATAACTTTGTAATACAACCAAAGGTAGTATAAAAAGACCTTAAATTGTACTTTTTAATATTTCTATCTAATCTAAAAATAATTTTACATGTTTTAACCCATTTGCATTTTAATTTGTTCTTCTTGTTAATGTATTTACTTTGTTCTCGTGCTTTAATATTTTGTCTTATTCAATTCTCTTCTGCTTTAATGTTTACAGTTTAGTATTCTGTGATCAATTAAATTAATTCAGTTAATTTCAAAACAGGCAGCTCACAATAAGAAGTTGGTTGAGTTGTAGAGAGAACTCTGATTGGTTGATGTAGAGTAATACATTAAATCATTTGGAGGATTAAATAAAAATGCAAATGCAAATGCAAACATTGAACTCTAGTTTCTGAATATCAGATTTTTAAGAAAAGGCTTAAAAGCAGCCAGGTATATCAGTTAAACCCTAGTGTGTGTGTGTGTGTGTGTGTGTGTGTGTGTGTGTGTGTGTGTGTATGTGTGTGTGTGTGTGTGTTAAGGTGTCAGGGGTGGGGGGGTCAGGGTAAAGTGCGCTCCATCAGTGACAGAGTCCCAACCATTGCTTATTCTAAACAGTCACGAGTCACCACGGCTACGTCTTCCCTTTTGGCCTCTACAGCTCCCTCTCTTGGCTTGTCCACGTATTACACTTTATATATACACACAGATAAATAATAAAAAAAGAGACTGATCCACTGAGAATCAATGCGTTTTGTTAAGGGATAACCTTCCGAATATATAGTTTATATATATACAATCCCTGTTGTGAGTCGTAGTCTCCTGCCCCGGATGCACAGCTGCCCTTGCTACCGCCTCAAGCTGTTTAAACATATACTTGTATGTGATCTATTTTTTAAAATCTTCAAAACACCTTATCCCTGTCACACCAAAGCCACGACGGTTACAGATTGCTTATATACACGGTACCTCACCAGTCTCGCCTCTGAACATCAGCTATCTTTTCAAAACATGACTCGCTTTCACAAAAATAGTTTCAGCTGTGTGCATCCCAGAACTGACGATGAACATTTGCCCGAATAACTTGGTTAAAAAATGACCAGTTGAGGTAACAAACCATATAACACACACACACACACACACACACACACACACACACACACACACACACACACACCAAACATCTTTCTCAGCATCTAGTTGACGAGATATGGACAAAAACTAGGATCATCTGCGCCGTGTGGCGTTGAGCTGCTGCAGCTCGTCCCTGATTCAAAGAAAAGTCTTTTACCTCGACACCAAATCCCGATCCTGGTTTAACAGCTCTAGTCTGCATGGTTCAGTTTCTATAAAAGCCCCCGGGGGTCGTCAGTCTCGCACAGGGCCAAAGTGCCGGCCTTTTTGACTGGGCCACGGGCTCGTCTGGGGACGGAGACAAGTTTTTCTTTTAGTGTCTTCATATTCAAAACTGAGACGAATCCAAAACTCTAAAGATCAACACTCAAGACAGAAGGACAAAACTCCACGCTTTAAAAAGAGCAAAAGGGCCCGAGAATCTAGAGCGAAAGCAACGTAAACGTTACCGCTGTGTACAAAGATGTGGACTCACTCGGCGGCACTGACTCGCTGCAGCGCAGTTACAGACAGGAAGGACATGGGGGAGGACACCACCTGCCGCTAACTAAATGCAGGGCATGCTGGGAAACCAAGGTGTTTGTTTGCTCTGCCAGCGGCTGTCAACGTGTCGGGAGAAATCGTCCAAGTGGCCAAAAATTTGAGTTTTACAAGTCACTGCTGCCTGGCTCAAAACACGCACTTCTATTCAAATACAGCTGAATAAATTATTTTGACAAATAATCCCTGGTTTGGTGGCTCAACCCCTTTGGGGTTTGTTGTGTGAGTGTGTGTGTGTGTGTGTGTGTACATTAGAGTTCAAATGTGTATGCACATTGCCATACAAGTGTGTCAGTGTCCACATGTGCGACGACATGACAGTGTGTTAGCATGCTCGTGTTGTGTGTGTGTGTGAGGTCAGCGTTTCCTGTTTGGACAGAAGGTAACTGGGTCGATGGTGGCTATATATATATAAATATGTGTGTGTGTGTGTGTGTGTGTGTGTGAGTGTGTGTGAATGCACGAAGAAGGAGATTGAGGGGCATTAGGGCTGATGGGGGCATGTACACAAGCCACAAGTACACATCTCGATCTCCATCCTCCATCTGTCCGTCCGTCCATCCGTCCCTCTCTGCTCGTCTCTTCATGTGACCCAGGTATCCAGTCTCATCCTCTTGACGTTGGTCCCGTCCTGCTCCTGGGGCTCGGCCGACGAGGGCCGCAGGAGGACCATGGAGGGCTGCTGGCCCCCGGCGCCGCCCTGGTGGATGAAGTCTGGAACTCCGCTGCCCCGCCCCTGGGCGCCGTCATCCCGGTCGCTGCCCTCGTACGAGCTGCCGTTGCTGCTGAGGCTGTTGACCGGCGAGCGGCCTTGGCCGCCCGCTTCCAGGTGCAGGGTACCAGGGTAGGCCACTGACACCAGACCTTGTCCCTGGCCGCCTCCACCCCCTCCTCCCCCTCCCCCGGTGCCGCAGGTGGAGCTGGGGGTGCTGCGGTCGCGGTTTGGGGAGACAGGTTCAGACTTTATGTTGATGTTGGGGTTTGTGTTGACGGTGAGTGCGGCGCCCTGAGGTATATGACCCACCGGCCTGGAGGGATGGAGAAAGAGACAGGAAGGAGAACAAAATGGAGTGAGACTACCAACAGTATCAAGAACATATAATAGACGTTGAACATTACATGAGCGCAGCACAACAGATTGCTGGGATAAAACAAAATTGAGCAAAAATTACAAAAAACAAATCAAGAAATGCTCGCCATCAAAAACTGGACTTTGACCAGTAGCCACGTCCAAAGACAAAGAGCCAGGACACTCTGCAGCGATGCTGTAAACCAAGCACATGTAGGCTGGGGTAGACTTCAGCACATGGAGAACGAGGAGACACGCAACACATAGGACTACATTTGAGGCCACATAAAACACAGTTCAGAAGCCATGCAGCCCAAACATCCTCGCGTTTCGTATTCGGTCTGTTCAGGAAGAAGAAACTCTGAGCTCGTAAAATACGTCGTACATGATCAACCTGCCAGATGAGACGTTTCTGTAGCACACACGTTAACTTCTGATATTTTCTGTATACCATCACAGATGTAGAAACAGCTAAATCCAAGTCCGGAGTTTCTTGGCGTTCCCAGCTTGAGAGACTGCAGCCTGTCGGATATGAACATCTGTCTGCTTCTTCTACACAAAATATTATTTTACATTTCGCGGGTATTTCCAAAAGATAGTTCGGGTTAAGTCTCCTAGTAAAAAAAACAGCTTGACTGGATCAAAACTCAGATTTTTGGGGTGAAGAAACCTCCAATTCTGCTGCTCTTAAGGGAGCCATTAGGAAGTCAATGGATAGGAAAAGAACTACACAACTGTTTGACAAAACATGGAGCTGTCTAATCAGTATCAGCCAGCTAATCGCAGTATAAAAATGGATACATGAGAGTTAATGATTCCTCTGCTTTCCTTTTAAAGATGAGGAGCCCACAGTGTATTTGATGATAATAATAAAAGATGATGCTTTTAAAAGGCTGTTGACATGTTCCACCTGTAGGCAGAGTTCAGACAACAACATACCAACAGCCTGCGTCCCATACAGATGAGATATGCTAATGCCACCAGTGTCTAGACTTTTTTTTTTTATAGGGGTCCTATCTCTTATCTCCATGGACCTCCTTCTAAAGAAAATGTCAAATCTCCAAAGAATGAGGCCATCGCACTAAATATTGTTATAGGCCTACATTTCTGACAGACCACTGTCCCAACACCAACATCAGCAATATGTGCACGTATTAGGAATATGATCATGGTGTGAAGGAGAACACACTCCAGTATTTCACTCCAACAAGTCCTCCAAACCATACAACAATATAAATTGTTTATTCCTACACTCAAATACGACCCACATGAGCGTTTTCCATCCTCACATCTAAACCAGAGAACATAACTCATGTTAACATTGTGAAAGGGTTGCGGTTTGGGCACCAACACTAATTGGTTAAGTTTAGAAAAACATCATAGTTTGGGTTAAAATCAGATGTTACTTAAGTAAAAAAAGAAACGTAATGCCGTTACACCTTGTCAGATCACTTCCTGCTTTGCCCCCTTCATAATTGCTACAGCCACTAGAAGGCGCCGCCAATACAAACTTAACCATGAGTCATAATTGCTGCTTAAACAGACGACCAATGGGGTAGACGGTCTCTTCATTAAGCTGCTCTAAACATGATTTCAGTGCACATGCCTGAAGATGCACAGGACAAAGTCATGTGCCATAAAGCTTACGTCGATGCCAGTGTCTCTGCTACTACCTGCCACGACTCTTTGATCAGCCCCTCCACCCTCACACTTCTCCTCCTCTTCCTCCTCCTCCTGCTTTTCTGGCTGGAGGCTGAGTCGAACATGTCACTGAGGCGGACACCCGGCTGTTGACGCGGCACTGTGGCTCTCTCCTTTGTCGGTGTTGGCAGGATTTTTCAGATCATGCTCGTTTTCTCTCTCTCTCTCTTTCTCCCCCAGCTCGACATGGTCGATCTGCATTCGAAGCTCCCAATTACTGCGTTTCGCCCCTCGGGTGTGTTCTAATATGTCATATCATGAGCCATCTGCAGCCCTGTATCTCTAATATTCCCTCAATTACTGGCAGACTGAGAGGGGAATTTAAGATAGCACTGCTCCGGGCGATCTGGGTCTGCGGCACTCAAATGTGCTCGCTGTCTTGCTCCAATTCTGACACACACACACTTAAACTCACTCAAGCTTGCGGTCTTAGATACAAATGCTGCTTGCCTCCTATACTCTCTCTCTCACACACACACACACACACACACTCTCACACACACACACAGGAACACGCATAAATCCCTCGGTGTTTGGCGAGGCTCCCTCCTTCTCCCGCCCTTGCCCACTTTATCAAACCTGCGCAGGCCAGCGCAGGTAGATGGATGGCGGTGCCACGGGGGCGCCGTTGCTATGGCGAGAAAACAGCAGAGTCAGCGGGCCGGTGACAGTGATGAAGGCGAGAGCGGCAGGCTACCCCTGAGCACTAACAACACAGTGAGCACAGCCAGAAGCAGACACTAGGTTACAGTGCAGTGTGTGAGATACAGTACAGCCGTGTTTCCCAAAATGCTCTGCTTCTCCGAGGACCAACAGGATGCACAATAACTTTAAATTACATTCAAAACAGACAGATTTACTGAAGTAGTCATTTCCACAACAATGTGTTGTACATAATTAACTCACTGAGTTTGACAAATGGCAGTCAGTGCTGTTTGCAGGACTGTAATTAGTTGTGTTTTTTATTTTTGCATATTTTAAGGAGGCACTCCATTAATTTTACACATCCTCATCCTGTGAAAACAGCTGTATGTATAACAAACTGGGGTATAAAGTTATTCTTGGCGGGGAGGGTCTAATAAAAAAATGTTATAGTTGCATCGTGGGCAATTTAGGAGATTTTTGGACCTTGTCCCATACTTGCGAATAAAAGTCAAAAGTCAGCTGCTGCTTCAACATTGACATTCCTTTAACTATTAAATTCCCCCAACTTTATGGAACTGTTATAATAAATCGCTGGAGCAATTAATTCCCCTCACCCCCCTTAGTTCCTTGTGAAACATCCTGATTTCACCTTACAACTCTTTAGAAACAAGAACAGATAATAACATAATTTAGCGCAATCCGTGATTTCAATATTGACCAAAGTAATTGTGATTAGGATTTTTTTTCCTTAATGAAGCAGCCCTACTGCTACTAATTTCCCCATGAGACTCATCTAATGACTAATATCTTCATTTGAGTAGCGAACTTTAAAGCTTTTGGAAAACTGTGCTGAGGTTCCTGTGTGCAGCAGATATTTTGGGAACGCAGCGTGCTGTAGCTGTGTGGCTGAGGTGTAGAGAGTACAGTACCAGCAGAGGCCGTCCTCCCTGCCAAAGAGCAAGTTGGACTGAGAGGCCAAGCTGTGGAGGGAGGTGAGAAAAAAGAGACAAGCAAGTTTAAAAAAAACTAAAAAAAACAGCTGGGATACAGTGGGACGGAGGCCCTTCATGGTCAGTCCAGACATGGTTACTACAAAATAAAAGCAGCTCGGCAGCTGCTTCAGTCACACTGTTGTTGTTAGAGGCAGAGCAGAGGTACGGCAGGAAGTGCTAAAACCTGCGCTGACACAAATTTGACAGCCTTCCACACGCAATGCATTCTTTTAGTCAGCTCAAATACAGTTGAAATCATTGGTATTTTCCTAAAAGGGAAATAAGAATCCACAGTGCAGCCATTTAAGGAAGGAACTGTAAATTCTCAAATATTGTATTTCAGAGATACAGTTTGAAACACTTTGCAATAATTTGTAGAATGCAGAAATTACAATGACAGCCATTATTATAGATCCCACTTTTCCCCACTAGTGTGTCTTGTCTTTTATTTGAGGATTTGTGGTAAATGCAGTTATCATTCGTCTGTAAGAATCAATATGTTGGGACTATCTGACGCCAGATATCGGCTTGGTACCGCCAAGCAGACATTTTTAACACCCAGGCCTTCATAGTTTCATACAAAGTCGGATATTTTGTTTTTTTAATGTGGAACAAAGTAGCCTGGGACAATCCTACACTGTAATGACTATACATATTATGTTTAGTGCTAAAGAAAAACTATCCTCCAGGTAGCAGGATGCCTAATGAAGCCGGTGCTGGATTTTAATCTGTAGTCTGGGGAAACACTGATCCCTCTGGGGAGGTTTAACTGCACAGCCTCTAATAGCATGTGTGCATTGTGTCTTGCTGACAAACCCTGGGTCCTCTAAGCAATTTAGCAATGTGTGCACTGTCCGAAAGTGTTGATTTGTTTTCTCTTAGATAACAGCTGAGAGAGGTAGGAAAGAGACAGTGTGACAGAGAAAGACTGAAAAAGACAAAATGAATAAAACAAGGACATAGTGAGAATACTTGGGCCACCAATACAACATTTCATCCACTCTATCTGCTCCATACTGATAGATTTGTAGATAACGCACATAAATGGATTAAATGGGCAAAACAACAACGATGCAATAGCAGAAAACCTCTAAAGCAAGGTGCAACAATAAGGGTTAAATAAATAAAACAACCCTCTCATCGTATTATAAATGACGTTATTGTTGTCTCGCCGCCGTCGAAGAACACTTGTTGAATGACTTTTATTGAAATGAGCTAGTTGGGATTTTGAATGTTTTTTTTACTCCTTTTGTTTCTGCAACATTTTTTTCTCTTTTAATGACTTTTTTTGCCGTTTACTTTTACACTATTGATTTTTTTTCCGAACACAACAACTATTTGTATAGGGGCCAGTAAAAATTGACTTCAGGCAAGCAATTTTTTTATTTCACTTGCCCGACTGAACAAGTGAAAAAAACAACAACTTAACGTTGAACCCTGGTCAGACGTGTTTATTTCCTGCTCGTCCCAAACGGAGGCCCTGTCTGCTGATAACACATCGACTCAGCGAGGAAACAAAGAGAGCAATTCTACATGAACAGGCCAACAGGCTGCAAGCGAGGCTCTGCAGGGGGAGGGTTTAGGTAACAGCCGGGACATTAACATTTAGATTGGGGAGTGAGGGGGAGACGAAAGTCAACAGGTGTATGCCGAATTACACCGAGTCTGACAAAAGAGTAGGAAATAAGCAGGAAGTAGTGGAAGAGGAATGATTAAATACAGGGGGCTGGGAGAGGGTAGGCTGTCAGGAATCATCTCCTCGGTTAAAGTGTGGATGACGGCCAGACCGTCAGTCACTGTTGGATTGGAAGAGCTTTGTTTGCTTGCTGCGAGGCCGCGCTGTGATGAAATCAAAAACAAGCTGGAGCAGTCTGGGCGCCCGTGCGGTCCTAGGACGCCACGCCGAAAGAACAGTTTGGTGTGCTGGGAAAGCTTCCCACATTTCTGCGGAGCTCGCTTGTTTTCAGTGACAGCGATTCTGTCATTCTGATCCCACACACAGCGCAGGAAAAAACCCGCCTGGTGTTGGTTCTGCTGTCAGACTCAGAGCGGATCAAATGAAATCCTGCTCCTTCGGTGAAATCATGATTATTGTTCCAAGGAAGGTCTTGGCTATTTTAAAGCACAACTATATAATCTTCTAAAACTTAGAACTCGGGCTGCAACTGATTGGTTGTATCATCGATTAACTTACAGATTATTTTTTGGCTATTCTTGTTTATTCATGATTGAAAATCTGAATCACATCTTCTAATACTTATAACCAGGGCTGAAACTAATCCTCGTTTATGATCATTGACCCATTTACAGATTACTGATTATGTTTTTGGTCAATATTATGTCAGCAAAAAGTACTGATGACGAGTCCCCAGAGCCCATGGTGTGTCCTAAATGTATACCTTATATGCATAAAAGTAAAATAAAAGCGTTAAAAGTGGTTAAATAGATGTTTGCTGAAAGATTTCTTACAATCTGGTTGGCCATTTGTTAACATTTACTAACTATATACTGCTTTTCTCAAAATATGCTCAACCCTCCCAGAGTAACAGCTGTTGTATACAATAACAAACAAGCAATTTTCAGCTCATCAGACAGAGAAACAAATAGCAGTCTCACTGCTGACAGCTCGCATTATTCCAAGTGTCTTTTTCTGAACACATTTCCGTCATCTCTAATTTTCTTATTTCTGATGGACAATCTGAACAGCTGCACAGTCTCTTAAATTAACTTGATGCAAAGATACATTAGCAGCTGCGATTGTTCTGGTTAAAGCATCACAGCATTGAGAGGGCTGTCAGATTTTAAATACTTATTTCAGTGTGCAAAGCTATCAAACATTGAATTAGAGCAGACCCAAGAGCGTTGCAGACTATTAACTGATTATCAAATTCCATTTAATTTAATGTTATCTATCTTAATAACCGGCTTTGACAGCCAAGCTACATCTAAATTATTCTTTTTAGTCGTGCCGATGTAGCTTTAGAGGCCTACATGTGTCTGAGGAATTGAAGTCTTATGTCTCCCTGTCAGCTGACAGTGACAGCCAAGTGGCGGAAAAGTAAAATTTTAATGCGGTGAGCGTGTCAGTGGCGCACAGCTGTGCACTGGGCCGCTGTTTGCTTCTGAAAGCAGCGCCAGAGACTCCTTTCATCGGCGCAGCTAGCGAGGCACTGCTGCTGTCACACTGCGCCGTCTTCCCCTTTTGTTCATGACACTTCCAAAGAGCTTCAGATCTAAGCTTTAAGGTGGCATGAAGACTGCACTAGTAAAGTGATAATCTGGTGCCGTGACAACAAGGAGCGATGAACAGTGATGGAAGAAACATATAGTAAACATACTAACAAATGCAAAAATACTCCGTTAGGAAGAAAAAGTCCTGGTTTGTAAAATGTTACTTAAGTAAAAGTAGGAAAGTATCATCAGGAAAATGTACTTATTACCAACTTATTAAAAGTGCTCAATGCATAAAAACCCTCACATCTTAGAAACTGGAATGGATCTAAACAGTTGCGTGTTTAACGGTTTAATCATTTCAGCTGGTCCTGTAGGCTGTTATA
Source organism: Etheostoma nigrum (assembly GCA_029931835.1). NCBI lineage: Eukaryota > Metazoa > Chordata > Actinopteri > Perciformes > Percidae > Etheostoma > Etheostoma nigrum. The sequence goes on from CM057242.1 coordinate 2,846,724, forward strand.
TTGTTGGCTCGATTTCTTTATAATGAAAAAATTATATTTATAAACTACATGTGCTTTTGTTTTGATTAGCTGTTTTTAATTCTACTTAATAATGCACATTTTATAGATTTTTTGAACAATCTACAAGCCACTTAGCCACTGTTTAGAGCTTTTATTTATTATATATATATTTTTTTATATATATTTAATTATCTTTTGGTTTTTAAGTGTCATGCCTTCGTTGTTTCCTCAGCTCGGTTCCTGTTTTTAATTCATTCATTTTTGTTGATTTAAGGCTGGGTGGGTGAATGGTGCAGGGGGGAGGGATATTGTGTTATGCGTGTATATATATGCGTATATATGTGTGTGTATATGTGTGTGTGTGTGTGTGTGGGGGGGGGGGGGGTGCTATATGAAAAGTGCTATATGATTGATTGATTAATTGATTTTGTGTGCAAATATCTTCATTTGTAAAGTCACTAAAGTGTCAGATGAATGTAGTGGAGTAAACAGTACAATATTTCTCTCTGAAATGCAGCGAGTAGAAGTAGTGGCATGAGGCATACAAGTAACTTTAATTTGTACTTAAGTACAGTACTTGAGTGAATGTACTTGAATGTAATACCACCACTGGTAATGAAGTCCAGCAAAGTAACAACAGGCATCACATTTTAACATACAAATGGAAAGAAAAGAAGCGTTGGTATCACGTGTCGTGTAACTGCATCTATTCTGTCATTTCTTTGAGGGTTGTTTAGTTATTTGGGCTCATAAACGAGCCTGCGAGCAGTAGGATAACTTGACAGATAAAAAAGGCATGGCAGTGCCAGATGCTATCATGACATTCACCTCAGGTTAGCAGCAAAATTGGAGATGCAGTTAACCATGTCTGCATTCTGTTTCTCTGCACCCCACATGCTGTGGAGAAAAAAAAGGGGGAGGGGGGAGGAAAGGAGGAAGGGAGGAAGGGAGGGAGGACAAAACAAGAGGCAGTTACAAGCTGCTCCCCCATCTACAGGTTAGCCTAGCACAGCCCGACCGCTCACACAAAGACTCAGTGCTATTGGCTGTAGTGCTATGCACACACACACACACACACACACACACACACACACACACACACACACACACACACACACACACACACACACACACACACACACACACACACACACACACACACACACACACACACACACACACACACACACACACACACACACACACACACACACACTAATGTAAACACCTCATTGACAAGGACATAAATCACTGAAGTCATATTTTTGCAAAAACACTGATAGGAGTGGGTTATAATTATCAGAATGTAAGCCAGAAAAAGCATCAGTAGAATAAGTTTCAATAAGTAAAAAAAAATAAAAAAATAAATCCACAAAAAAAACGTCATTTAAAAATATGCCCAACATGTACAAAAACTAAAACTGCAAAAAAAACAACACAGTCACACACACACTTGTACACCGGAAAAAGTACACACACACACACGGCTCAGGCCAGGTTAGCTTTGGAGACGTCAACATTTGAAAACATTTTTTTTTTTACTAATGTACTGACAGAGTAGACAAAATAATGTAAACACCTCATTGACAAGGACTTAATCACTGAAGTCATATTTTTACAAAAACACTGATAGGAGTGGGTTATAATTATCAGAATGTATCGGCCTTATCCTCTCCATTTGTCCCATCTCTACAGAGACTGGGCCATAAAAATGCCAAAACAAACATCACCTTATTAATGAATGATTTAAACCGATTGGTAATGTTGATACAAAAAAATAAAAAAAAAATGTTTATGTTTTTGTTGAAAATGGCTCTTGATTGAACCGGTTGCTGTGACCGGGACTAGAGAGACACTTTAAATAACCAGCGACATGAAGTTGTCCTGAACGCACCCTGTAAGACAGGCGTCTTCAACGGTTTCTCGGGCCAAGGACCTCTAAGCTCAACGAGAGACAGAGTAAAGACCCTGCAGTAAGGATTGTATAAAATGAAGTTGCATGTTAAAACTTGGGCTGGATGGATGAAAACGAATGTATATAATACATTATATATTAATTATACATCATGTTTTAATGCTAATCATACATGTGGAAGGCACAGTGAATGCTTAAGCTGAACTGTATCATATCAAGCTCATCTTCAATGTGATGTTTTTTCACAAAAAGGTCAATTTATCTTTACCAATAAAATGTTGAAATCACAATAATGTATATTTTTACAGACATATTTTCATTTATATTCACTGATGAGATTTACTCCTTAGATATTAAAATTGGGTATTGAATGACGAGGCATTTGTTGACACTCAATACTTTAGAGGCAATTCAGTAGGTGCCTAAAAAAGTATTGAATTTGGTAACCAGCCCGTCCCCCCTGCAATTACTCTTCTGAGGACCCCCTAGGGGTCACGGACCACCTGTTGAGTATATTTGCTGTAAGGTGTTTGTTCGATAACTGACATCACATCCTCGCCATCATTTACTAGATGGCCAAACAAGAGCAAAACTGTTCTTTTGATGATGGGAGCCAGTCCAGCTTTTAAAATGTGTCAAATCCTGAGAGTCTGCATGCCGGATAAAGGCAGCTAGCAGCCTAGCCTCGCTACCAGACCTAAAGGAGCTAAATCAGAGTGGGACTCCAGAGGGAGTCAGAGCTGAGTGGGGTGGGGGGTATCTAGGTCACCGCAGAGAGGAATCAACCACAGCTGGGCTGATGCTACAGCTCTGTTTGGGAGAGGTGCTTCCAGTGTTGATGTGTTTGTGTGTCACGGCTGACTTGCAAGGCGCTGATAAAATAAAACTGTCCAATTGTACAATTAATTGTCTCAGAAATTATTGCAATTAACAATTTAATTGCCTATTTCAGTGAAATAATAAAAAAAAAAATCATTTATTTATTACTGTTTTTTCAAACAAATTAACGTTTTGAATGAATTCTACATCTTTGGGTTATATCACATATATTATGTCATATGACCCAGATATTGTAACAACACAGGTACACAGCCTATAAAGTAAACCACGCCTCATTATTATCATGAAATATTGTATTTTGTTCTTAGATTAACAGAAATTGACAAAAGTACACTCTATGAATGAATTCTGTAAAATAACAGAAAGCGTTCTGGCCCCCGGGCTTTGTACTGTAATTAAAAACTGAAATTTTGTGTGTAGCTACAGATGAGATACAGAACATTTTCAGTTTGGCCGGTATAAAACATTTTCTCAGCTGCTCAGTTAGTAAACTTCTGAAAACGTTGGAAAAAAAAAAAACTTCCTAAATGTCAAAAATGCGACGAAAACGTTGTAAGAGGTGTCAAAAAAGCCAGAAAAAGCATCAGTAGAATAAGTTTCAATAAGTAAAAAAAAAAAAAAACAAATCCACAAAAACGTCATTTAAAAATATGCCCAAAATGTCGAACAAAAACTGAAAAAAACAACAACGTAAACTTCTTTGATCTCCGAAAACCTCAGTGGCCAACAAAATTTGTCAGGGCACAAATTGTGCAATTCCAAATGTAAAAAAATAAATAAAATACATTATGTGAATCACGTTTTCTGTTAAAAATATACAGTCATTCAACAGTTAATACACAGACATTTCTTAGAGTCTACAGTAGCTATTATAGTCTTACGGACAAAAAAACACATTATATAAGAATTAATACAGTCCTATGGTTAAAAGAAAAAGGTGAAAGGTCAGGAAATGCATCTAATCTATGGCTGTGTCTCATTCCGCATACTTCCGTCAGTCCCCTGATAATGTCCACTGACCACTTACTGCTGTAGTGCCCACTTCGATGGTTAGTACTGTCCCAAGGAATACTTCAGTTAACATACTTACTGGAAATGACAAGCGGTCGCCCCGCCACCTCTCAAAATCGGATTAAAATCCATTAAACTGACCTTTGTCGATCAAAAAAAACAGATTCAGCAACTGTACGGCCAGTTTCTCGCTTTAAATGTTTTCAGAAACATGTTTTCTAAAATTTGAGATCGTATTCCGAACATAGACAGTTAAAGGAGTGGACCAACAGATCCCGTTGTTTTGGACGGAGACCAGTGAAGGAAAATGGAAACACTTTTCCGGTTGATGGGTGAGCGTTACTGCGCAGCCTCCAACTGAGCTTGACGACGTAGATGTGACCTGTCTGAAAGCTGTAAGTCTTCTGGTAGCTGTGCAAGAGAAATCTCAATCATTCCCAATCAGCAGAGACGGAGAGGTAGGTATATGTTAGGAGATAACATAGGCAGAGGCTAATTACTGCTAACTAACATGCTAGTTAACATTAGTAATTAAACCTTAACAGCTGATGCAAGTCCAAACTGTCTGCGTGCTTCTCCTGACAATACGGTGATTTGTTGACTATGCAACGGACAAGTAGAGTCTTGAAACGCTTCAGATGTAAAGGTATTCGCTCTCAAAGTGGCGCCAAAATGAATGACAGTTAATGGGATGCTAACTGCAGGTGATGGCTTTGTAGCATTAAAATGGCGCCATGGGGAGCTACGCTTACAGAGGAGAGGGTTACCCCCTCGATTCCCAACGAGCCGCCATACGGCCGCCATGATGCTCGGTTTTGAAATCCGGGAGAAGCCAGACCCACATGTTTGTCCAATCAGCCTGCCGGTCGACATCCCTGGTTCCTCCCCTTTCCGCTTTGTAGTCACGATGGCGCCCGTTTTGACCGTTTTTAGGGGGTCATCTGGGTGCTTGCTGACCTTTTGCGTTTTCTACACTATACACTTAAAACTAAGTGTTTAAAGTGTGCAAGTAGGCGGTTTGAGACACAGCCTGTGACTTTGTTAAATGGAGAAAGAAAGCGGCTTACACCAAGTTACTGAGCGACGCCAGGCTCAGCTGCTGGGACTGTTGCTGCTGCTGCTGCTGTTGCTGCTGCTGCTGTTGCTGGGAGACTGTGGGTTGCTGTTGCTGTTGCCAGGCAGCCATGTTGCCAGGCACCAGCCCCGGTGGTGTGAACGTCTGGAGCGCCGTGAGATCTGCGCTCGTCAGCTGGTACTCTAAGATAAAGGCAAGGAGGGAGGAAGAAGACAGAGAAAAAAGAAAGGAGGAGAGGAGGGTTGTTTTTACATCATACAACTTTCTGCTGCATCAATATTAATCAGCGCTAATCCATATTAATGGAGACCTTTGAAGTGGAATCCTTCCAGAAGCTCGCACAGACAATGAACAAAGTGAATATTCATAGGGGTTTGTGGCATCACACTGCGAGGTTTTCTACATGACACTTGCAGATATTATTGACATAATGCAGACTTAAATCTCATACTTGGCTTCATGTTTTATCCTTAACTGTTAATTATTATTCAGTCCTGGTGGGAATCACCAGAGGCCCCACACAATATCATTGTGGTTTTAAACATACTGCGATATTATGCAATATATTGCAATTCATTACCTTTTTTTCCAACTTCCAAATCATGGCTTCAAAGTAAAACTTTGTCAAAATAGGTTTTATCTTAAAAGATGCATTGATACAAATACGCGTGCCCTGTTAGTTTGTCTCACTTCAAAAAAGCAACTTGTTTTTATTCTAGTACCAGTTAAATCCTCGTGTGCAGTCTATAGGTTATATATAAAAGAGTGATAAGTGGCGTTTGTGTATCGATGCAGTATTGCCACAGAAAATATCTCCAGTGTAATGTTGCAGCGATGCTTCTGTAGCCTCTAACGGGGGTTTGGAGCATCAGACAGCAGCGCAGCCATTTAGATTTGATTACACATAAAAACACACCATGGTTACACTGTACTGCCTGCTTTCTCTTCTTATCTGAGTGTTTGTTAAATGCTTCTGTGTAATTCATCAAGGTGTCCAGAATCTTCTGTGAAATGAGTTGTGCTGCTCCAGCGTTTTCCTTAAAGTTTTAGTGCGTAACTTTTTCTATTAATGAACATCCGATACATTCACAAAGCTAATTACGACCAACAGCTCTACATTACTCTATGTATTTCTCAGTATCGCTATGTTCAGAAACCGGTGTCGTGTGCAACAAAAAGTAATATCTCAAGCCTGGTAGTGTGTCTTAGGTCCGTCCTATTTACTGGAGCTGTTTAGAATGTCTGAGTTGCATTAGAACCATATGGGATGGGAATTAGAGTGCGGATCGGGCCGGATTTTTCTGTCCGGCCCGAGCCAGACAGTTAAAATCGCATTTGTTTCTCATACTAATGACACATGTACGTTTGTTTGTGTGGAAAGCCGCTTTTATTAAGCAATTGTAGGAAGGCATTGGGAAATGTCAACAGATGAGCGCATCAATGCACAGCTGACTTTCCTTCGTTTTCAATAGTTTTAAAATCTCCTGCGGCCAACTTCTTTTTAACATCTTCCATCGTTGCGCTGCCACATGGAGCTTAATACGCACGTCTTTCGTTGTCACAGCACACAGGAAGACGGATGTTAGGGTAATATTTGACATTAATTTTAATCCAAAAACGGACATTTGCATCAGGTGAAACAGGCCCATTGGTTACCTACATAATAAGCTGTTTTAAATTCAAAATGTTCAATGCCTCATTGCGCTGATGTGACCGAGCCCGACCCGAACCCGAGCATCCTTTCTAAAAATCTGTTCAAACCCGGCCCGGCCCGTCGGGTACCGTCGGGTCCCGTCGGGCTCGGGTTGGGTGTCCATCCTCTAATGGGAATGACTGTTCCAGGTATTAGTCAAACCCTACCTGGTAAACAAGAGTTCTTGTTTAAAAAATGTAGATTTTAGTTGCAAACTATGTAAAATAATGAAGTTTTAGTGCGTTACTGTTTGATAAATGATAAATAAACAATGACTGTCTGTTACATTTAAGCCAGCTCCACACAACTCTGTCTGTATTTGTCAGTATGTTCAGAAGATCGTGGCATCCGGCGACTTTCCCGCACAGAAGCTCGAGTAAAGATAATGACCTCTTCTGAAAAGTCCATCAGGTTTTTTTTAAAGGTGCCCTGCCACACATATTTCATTACTCTGTGGTGATGTCTGTAGTTCTACCATAAACTCCATATCTTTTGTGGAAGAAATGCCTTGATTATCTTGTTTCAAGCCATTCTAGCGTGGTATAGAAAGCGTCCCCTACCAGTGTTGTAGGCCGTCTGCATGCCGGAGAAGGGCGCCAGGAGACTGGGTGTTGCCACGGAGACCACTGGCGTGGTAAGTGACTGCACCACCTGGGAGCCACCTAGCCGCTGAGCATTCTGGGAAGACAAAGAGATGGAGGAAGTTGAGACAAGGGACGTGGAAGAGGTGATTACTGCTGCGGTGGCCAGAGGGTCCAGCTGACTTGGAGAGTAGGGCTGCATCTAACGACTGGTTTCATGGTTGATTAATCTGTTGATTATTTTTAGTTTTGGTATATAAAATGTCAGAAAATGGGTAAAAGAAAATGTTCATCAGTGTTTCTGCAAGTTCAAGATGAAGTCCTAAAATGTCTTGTTTTATTCAGAACGCAACAGTTTACTGTCACATTTAATAAGGATCTCAAAGGGAAAATTTAGACTTCAAGGTGCTTTAAGCCATGTTGGGTGACGTTACTTCTTGTTGACGTTCAAAGTATTTTCAAACACACTGAGACTAGCCTGCCCCTCCCTCCTCCTCACTCCGTCCCCTCCCACACACCAACCAGTGGTCTAGTGAGTAATCCTCTCAGCGGATTGATAAATACGGGCCCTGGTCTCTGTCTCCTTTTATGGGCCGAGTGCAGGGCACATGACGTCATCCATTCTCAACAACAATAATGATAATGGTTAGCATGTGCTTTCCACTGTACAGCAGAGTGGATGCAGAGACCTTGCAATGTGACAGAGCACAATTTAATTGCACTATTACTACTGAAATATGTGACTGTAAACACAGCTGGTTCCACTTTTAGTTGAAATATAAAAACAGAAACATTATGCTGTGATTTAATTTACGGCGCTGAAAGTGCAGCGACTCTCTTTAACTTTCAGCCCACAGTTATCCTGCCACATTTGAAGTTTTTATTGGCAGACTACATAACGAAAAAGATTCTAAAACTAATGCACCAGAGCAGTTGTAACTAGAGACCGACATGACGAACAATTCGATCGTTGACTGTGCCTGTGCAGGCCAGTGGAAGATGTTTGTATGCATCGCTCCACGGTCCCTGTAAGAAAAGAATCCAAGCACCTCAGTTCTCTCCGAGGTGTTTTAACCTTTTTTTTTTTTTCTTTTCCGGTGACACTTCAGCATCTGTGTGAAAGATGAGAAGTGTCTCCCATCTCAGAGGCGGCGTTGGCACGGCAACGCTGTCGCCAGGGCCGGGCGCTTGTGTTATGTAGCGTCACGGTGAGAGGTGTTATGAGAGGCGTCGACCGTGCTGGAGAATCATGCTGACAGGATCGCATGCATCGACAAGGCTGACAGACGAGAGACGAGTGGGGATGAGTGTGTTTGTGTGAAAAAGTGTGTGTGTGTGTGTGTGTGTGTGTGTGTGTGGTGCAGAGAGTTACGCGAAGAATGTATACACAATGTGAGGTGTTTGTTTTGAGGTGTGTGTTAATGCAGAGAAATATGCATACACGGATGTCAGCATGCATGTGTGTGTGTGTGTGCGTGCATGCAGAGAAATATGCATACACAGATGTCAGTATTTGTGTGTGTGTGTGTGCATGCAGAGGAATATGCATACACGGATGTCAGTATTTGTGTGCATTTGTGTGTGTGTGTGTGTGTGTGTGTGTGTGTGTGTGTGTGTGTGTGTGTGTGTGTGTGTGATGTGTAGAGGTCAGCGTGTCGGACTCCCAACACGTCCGTGTGTGTTCCATGTTGGAGACTCTGATCTTTCTTCCCTCTGATTCTCCGAGTATCGACACTCAGACATGCACATGCTGAGCAGTTTCCCCCCACAGCGGAGAGTCGGCTGGCTGCTCCGGTTCCTCCAACGGTCCCTCTATAGACCGCTTGTGCCGCACAAATGTCACTTTGAACTCTATTGTATTGTATAGGCACATTACAAACGCACACAAGTTGTGTCGCTTTGCTTTGAAAAAATAAATACATATCCGATATGTTTTATGTCACCAAATGCAATATGATTCCCACTAAAGCCACTCGTGAAACAAGGTCAGAGTCATAGTCATAGCTTTTTAGGATTTTAGGAATTACGCTTATTTTCTTTCTGTGTGGAAACATTTAAGAGACACATGTATTTGAATTTTAATAGTCGCTGAATACTTAATTTTGAAATATATTTAACTATGTGTCTGAATGTATACGCTCCAAATTCGCTTCTTCAAAATTGAAATTAGAAATGTCTTGATTCATTTCAATTTAAAAATGTCAAATTTAAAAGCTGAATTTGAATATTTCCCTCTCAATGGTCACGAACTCTGATCCAAAGATTCAAGTTTTAGAGTTTGGGAAAAAAAATCGATTCAGCTTGGAAAAAATTACAACATTAATTACTCAGTGGCTGTTAAAAATCAAATACGTTTGTCTCTTATTTGCTTCCATACAGAGTTAGATCATCACTCACGTGTCTGTACACTAATTATGAAACGAGTCCCAGCCAAGGCATCCTTAGGCACATAGCTGTTTTTTACACTTTGGTTCTTGTAGAGATTAAACTACCGAGACACGATGTGTTAATGAGGGAGCTGTAGAGGTGTTTTTAAGCGGATTGTGTTTCCTTCAGACAGAGCCCGGCTAGCCGTTCCACCTCGCTCCCAGCCTTGCTGGATACTGAGCTGAGCGGCGGGATGTGAAGCTACAGACATGAGCGTGGAATCAATCTTCTCTGCAAGAATGCAAGTATGTGTACTTCCCCAAAACGATTCCTTAAATTATTCTGTCAAGTCTTCAAAAGCAAATTGCGAGTCAAGCTACATCTGGTCTGAGTGATGCTTTAAGATCTGCAACAATTTCTGCATAATTGAGACCAAGTCTTTTCAAAGAAGAACAAATCAACATGCAAGGCCTGCCTGTCTCGTTATTCTGTTCTGAAACTTTGCATGGATGTCACTTGAAACTGCTTTAAAGTTCCAGTCGAGTGGTTTGGGAGTCAAGTGTCAAGCAAGTCAAATCTCACAGCAGTTGACTCCGAGTCAAGTCTCAAGTCCTCGTGGGCTACACGTGCGATCGGACTCGGCCTGCAGTGAACCCTGAACGCTACAGTCCTAATCCCCCAGGAACCGGTGCAGCCAGCTGATTGGTCCGCTGTATGTACTGTTGCTCCGAGTTCACCGGGTGCTCTGGCGCTCCCAGTGCTCTTCTTCTTCTTCTACTACTCTCGCCATGGCAGCGGTGTGTATGAGTCAACCGTGATGGGATGCTCATGCTTGGTGAGATCACACAGAGTTCCACAGCACATCCACCAGGCTAAAGGTCTACGAGTCTATTCACCTCACTCACCAACTCCAGCTCTTCCTCTGTCTGCACGGCGGGGGGGTGGATTGAGGAGGGGGGGAGGGTAAAAAACAGAGGACGGTTACGGTTCTGCAACAACTAACTGCAGTGAAATATGAGCACACATCAAAAGGAACTTAATCTAAAGTTAAGTCAAGAAGTGTTTTGTTCAACCTTTGTGTTGTCTTCCTGTCAAAATTGAAAATCAACACTTTTATTGACGCTTTTTAACCCTCTTGTTGTCCTCGGGTCAAATTTGACCCCTTTTAACAATATCTATCAGAAATATGGGTTTCTTTTTAACCAAATTACCACAAAAAAGGATGGATTCCATGCAACGCTCTTCGCAAATACAATTAATCACTTTCATTGAATTTTGGGTGTAAATTGAAATGGTTTCAAATCAGCATCTTGACCAAACTCATCCACTTAACATACGCTCCTCCTCTTAGTCCAAATAATTCATAATTTCTGCTTTATTAGCTCAAATATTAGGCATAATTCTATATAAAGAATGAGGGTTATTGACCATGGATTCCAAAAAGTAGTGTAAAACTAGTGGTAGTAAGGTGGTGTTAGTGAAAACAAAACAAAAAATAATGCTTTCATAAAGTCAAATGTTGAAAAAAGGGTAAAAAAAAAAATAAAAAATAAAAAAAAGGTATCTTTATGACCCGGGAGGAAAACACAAGGGTTAATCAATGTTAACTTTTTCTTACGTATTTATCTCTTTTTTTCAATGTTTGCCACTTTTTTTGACGTTTCCAACACTACGTAACACTAACTTATTAACTTTAGTTTTACAGTTATTTTTGGAATTCATGGTCAATAAACCTCATTTATAGGAAATTATACTTAATGTTTGAGTTAGAAAAGCAGAAATTAGGAATTATTTAGACTAAAATTAAAGGAATGGATGTTGATGATAATCACAGACTGGAATATGTCAACTTTTACTCAATACTATTTCAAAAACACTTCCATTTGTTTTACAATGCTAGAATATTTAATATGACACCTCAAAACTTGCCAAAGAGCGTTGTGTAGAATCAATCATGTTATTTTGGGTAGTTAAAAAGAACATTGAACATTGATATAGGAAACGGGTCAATTTGACCCGAGGACAACATGAGGGACATAGTATATAATGTTTATAGTATTTAGGGACATTCACACTTACAGGGATTCAAGTTTTCACACACTGTTGCACACTCGACTTTAAAAGTTTAACTCATGGACTATAAAGTCAAAATGCAACAGATCGATGGCTGAGTGACGGAGGAAGACTGGATCCAGATGTGTGGAATATTCACATTTCTGCGACATAGAAATAAAATGTGAAATGTTTCTCAAACCTCCCCAAGAAGTCCGGTCGGATTTGTCTGATGGACTTCTTAGCGCAGTTAACCTTAACGTACGCTTCATTTAGTCAGATTCAAAAGCTGTAGAAGTTGAAATGAACTGACGTTTGCCGATAGGAAGCGGTTTACATCTGGAGAACAGATTGAGATCTTAGCGCTACTTTAGAGTCCGATTTCACAGACTGATCTCATGAAATGGATGACACGCCAATTCATATGCCATTGTATCCATGTTATCAAGACTCACACCAGCCTCCATTGACTTGCACTACCTTGCAATTGTGTGTGAATTTGCGCCGTAGTTAGTAGTATGAGTTGGTCTGGGGGGTGGATGGGTAAAACACAGGACTTCCACCCAGGAGACCGGGGATCGCGTTTCCTAAACTCAACAGTCGCTTTCTTCTCGCGATAACACGGAAAGTGGCGTGTATGTGTACGTCCGCTGTGTGCAGCGAAGACTTACACACGGATAGCTCAAAATGCTTACAGGTAACACACCACACACGCTTGTATGTTTAAGCAAAGTCATGATGTCATGTTGGTTGTAAAGCAGTTCCAGCACGGCACCATCTCACGTCGAGTCCGGTTCAATTTCAGTGGTTCGATGTCACGAGAGTTGACGGAAATTCATGCAGTCTCCTTTGTTCATTAATGATCTATTATAGCTATAAAATTAAAACTGAAATGATTTACATTCATTTTTATTTTCATGGGTTTTTGAAGTTGGCATTATAGGGTCAGTTAGTGAGGTTGTTGTATTTACTTAGTTTCTGTTTACTAAGAATATTTAGGTTTTAGTTTCCTATAATAACCCTTCTTCCCTGTGGGTTTAGGACCAATCACGGCTGCCGTAGTTGTGTTCTCCACTCACCAGCTGCATGAGGCCCTTGCCGCTCTGCGAGGTGATGACCCTCAGGTCCGGCTTGCGGCTGTTGACCATCTGAGGGCTGTGCGGAGGCGGAGACTTAGCCGGGACTACTTTCCCCAGGCTGTTGCCGTTGGAGACGGAGAGGAGGCCCGGGGAGGCCCTGGCACTGATGTAGCCATTAGCTGGAGAGACAGAAAGAATGAAAGAAAAAAGAGACAGACAGACAGACAGAGAGAGAAAGAGATTATGTAAAAATGGAGGAGGTTGTGTGGTTGTCTGTATTGATGTTTTTAGTATCTGTATCTACCTGCAAACTCTGTCTGCACCCATTTGCATCGGTGTGTGTGTGTGTGTGTTTTATGACGCCTGCCTGTGTGTTCTCATTAGCAAGTTGGATTGCTCGTGTCGCACCACATGCTCCTCATCATTTCTGCAGCTCACACTGTTTTTTTGGGCGGCGCTCAGGTTTTTCTGCAGCTCTTCCACATCAATACCGCATCACGCTAACACCAGAACTATTTTGTTCCTGTTCTCTCTCTCTCTCTAAATTACGTATTTCCCCTGCTTGTTTCAGTCGTCTCGGCATTTGCTGAAGAACACGCAAATGTCCCTGAACTCTTTCCATCTTAAATGTCCCTGTAATGAAGTCAGTTTTGACGATTATTGAGCACTCCGAGTCTTGTTTTTCTCAAAGTAAGTCATATTATTTCAACAAGCATCCAATATATCCCAATCATTGGGGCTTTACATGTATTTGGAGTACACTTGTGAAGTGCATTTCCCATGTGTGTCTGCATGATTGCATGTTATTATAAGCTCTGAAGATTTGATGTTTTTGGCTTCTTGTACCTTTAGCATTGTGTTTATGAAACAGATTTCAAATCCAATCTTAAAATGTATTTGGTGTTTCAAGCCTTAAATAGAAATGACTTGACAAGACAGAACAGGGAAGAATAATTACACTAAATAAATAAAATCTTGAAAAAGTTGTAGTTGTATTGAAACGGGTTGAAAGATCTCACTGTAATGAAGATTTTTAACTTATATAATAGATACATAGATAGCTTTAACTCATTTATTTTGGAGGATTTAAAAAACAAAAAGGCTTACATTGGTGAAATACTGGCAAAAATAACTTCATATTAAAAAAAAAAGAAAGTTTTTTCCGAAAACATGTGGTCACAGGAGGGAAAAGTGAATTCTTGGGGGACTCTTTTCAGCCGTGGATTATTCCACATTTGGTGCTCCAGTGAGTTTTTGTGGCAGCATGACGGTGTGTGTGGGACTGGGTCAAAATAAACTGTGTGTGTTCATGGTAATGAAAGAACATGTCGCCCAGTGCAACATATTTCTTTTGAATAAACTGAACTAAACTAAAAAAAGATGTGGGTCATTGATTATTTTAAAAATGGATCTGTACGGAACAGAGAAATTAGATGCATCAGGAAACACTTGTTTATAGAACATCACCAGATGTTATAATAGCATGACTTTTTTAGAGTGTACAGTACTTTTGCCTTCTGTTTTTATTCTCTTTTCTTTCTCCTGGGTGCATTCCAGCAACATGACGAGCAACTTTACAGTACGTCTGTTGAACGCGCCTTCTTTTCAAACTTCTGACATTCCTAACTCCTACACCGCAACAATTATTACTCCGTGGGAAACAACACTACCTGAAACATGTCATACTGCAGTCTCAGAGTATCACCCCTGTGTGTGTGTGTGTGTGCACGTGCACTTTGCCGTCAACCCTGCTTGCAAGGATTATTACGCAATAACCACCTTTTTTGAATTGCTTGACTCTGTGGTTTGGATCCTTTAAAGTGTGGTTGTGTGAGCTACTTCTCCTGATAGACGGCGCTTGTTTAGCTCGCTAGCGTACACTTAAACTAGTATTTTCAGGTCTAAGGGGTTGGATCAGGGTTCTGGGTGTCATGACAACATGAGTCCAGCAGACTGCAGCCTGTTCGCGTCGTTGAGGTCAAAAAGAGAAGCTTGGCTCACAGTCGAAGTGTGTATAGGAGGGGGACAGCAGGGCCTTTCCCAGCCCTGACTCACACACACACACACACACACACACACACACACACACACACACACACACACACACACACACAAGATAGCAGTTCTCCATGACGCCACCCCCAGACAACAGTGGCATGTGACTCTGCTTCATCTCAGTAACACATACACTCAAGGGACACACACAAACACACACACACACACACACACACATTAACTATACCTTACAACAACCACACAACAACAACCACACAACAGAGTAAACAGGGAGTTGACTCAGAGGTTAGAGACGGTGCTGAAAAATGTTAGAGCATTGCAAAAAAGGACTTGGAAAAAGGAGGGATGGAGAAGGGAAGAATGGAAGAGGGCAATAGATGAGGCAGAGAGCAAGGAGAAAGGAAAGAATTTATTTCCTAGCAGCGTCCGACCAATGAGATCACCTGTGTCGTATTGAATCACATGACCCTCCCTACATCATCAGGTGTTTCTGGTCAATCCTGTGCCCATTTGTGTGTGTGTGTGTGTGTGTGTGTGTGTTGCACAACATGCACATGTGTACGTCAATGTGTGATGGGAATCTGTTGCTGGTTGCATTGTGTTCATGTTTGTGGATAAAGGACGAGGTTGCCGGCTTTGTAGTGACCCCAAGTTATGACACACACACGCAAACACACACACACACACAAACACACACACACCAGCCTGGAGTACTGTCATCTTTGTGAATATGTATATCCTACTGACGCCAATTTCTTGTACATTTTTGTCTCTAATCTTCAGTATAAAGTTATTTTTAGTAGACCTGTGACGTGTTCTTGTTTGAAAGTTTAGGGGTGCAACGATAATTTGTGGGAAAATATGTTGTGACACAAAAATGCGACAATATACATCACCGAAAGCAATATTGTTGCCTGACAATGCCTGACAGGCAGCCATATAAGCAAAACAAATGTCTTAATGGGCCGGCTCATTGAATGCAGATGGTTTTATCTGCTCAGATTTCTGCATCGACCCCAACACAATGGAGGTAAATGTAATTTAGATCTGTCCTGCAACTGTGTCCTGATGTCCCTGTTGCGAATTATATGCTTTGTAAAAAATACAAACTGAAAAAAAAAGAAAAAAAAATGTAATTGAAATAAACTACTAAAAGAAAGAAAGAGGCCATTTAAAAACCTTTTTACCTGAAGAGAATTAAAGTTTGTTTGTTTTTATTCTAACTTTGTTTATTGAGTCGTGGTTCCTGTACCCTGTATTAGAGCTAAAAATATACCATGACATGGTGCTCTTTGGATGCTTTTATATAGACCTTAGTGGTCCCCTAATACTGTATCTGAAGTCTCTTTATATAGACCTTAGTGGTCCCCTAATACTGTATCTGAAGTCTCTTTTATATAGACCTTAGTGGTCCCTAATACTGTATCTGAAGTATCTTTTATATAGACCTTAGTGGTCCCCTAATACTGTATCTGAAGTCTCTTTATATAGACCTTAGTGGTCCCCTAATACTGTATCTGAAGTCTCTTTTATATAGACCTTAGTGGTCCCCTAATACTGTATCTGAAGTCTCTTTATATAGACCTTAGTGGTCCCTAATACTGTATCTGAAGTCTCTTTTATATAGACCTTAGTGGTCCCTAATACTGTATCTGTAGTCTCTTTTATATAGACCTTAGTGGTCCCCTAATACTGTATCTGAAGTCTCTTTTATATAGACCTTAGTGGTCCCCTAATACTGTATCTGAAGTCTCTTTTATATAGACCTTAGTGGTCCCCTAATACTGTATCTGAAGTCTCTTTTATATAGACCTTAGTGGTCCTCTAATACTGTATCTGAAGTTTCTTTTATATAGACCTTAGTGGTCCCCTAATACTGTATCTGAAGTCTCTTTTATATAGACCTTAGTGGTCCCCTAATACTGTATCTGAAGTCTCTTTAATATAGACCTTAGTGGTCCCCTAATACTGTATCTGAAGTCTCTTTATATAGACCTTAGTGGTCCCCTAATACTGTATCTGAAGTCTCTTTTATATAGACCTTAGTGGTCCCCTAATACTGTATCTGGAGTCTCTTTAGACGCCTTGACCAACTGCCACTTTGTTTGTTTGAAAGCCATGTTGTCTCTCTCTTATGGGTCGGCAAAATTCTCTAGGCGGGCAAAGCAGAGAAAGGGGAGGTAACCCTGCCCCCTTATGACCTCATAAGCCAGATTCCAGATTGGTCCATCTGCGCTTTCATTTTCTCAAAGGCAGAGCAGGATACCCAGGGCTCTTTTTACACCTATCACCATTTCTAGCCACTGGGGGACCATAGGCAGGCTGGGGGAACTCACATTAATGTTTAAATACCTCATAAAGAGACATTTTCATGCCATGGGACCTTTAAGGTTGCCAACAGGGACGTTGTAGAGCCCCCTCTGGGGGACAAACTATGCAACACTCATAACATGGTTGAAAGGTGTTTTGTCTGTTTTTAGTTTATTTTTTAAATATTCTTTATTGGCAATAAATGCCAATACTGAAAGTTTGGAAAATGCCTAATATCCATATGCCATATCCATATGCCATAATATCGGCCCACGGATATATCGGTGCGGCTCTATCCTGTATCTTGTCAAACCGGGAGATGGCTGTATCCTAACAGTTTTGTGTTTGTGAGGTCTGGTGAAGCTTGCATGAATACACTCCCATCTGAGAGTGAGTCACAGAGGCATGTTGATGTGTATGGGGCTTTATTTCTGTGTGGTGACTGTTTTTATGTACTTTTTTAGTGCTCTTTACATGTGCTCTTCTCTGTGTATGAGTGGGGAAGAGCAAGTGGCTACACAGAGTGAGTGTGTGTGTGTGTGTGAGAGTGTGTGTGAGTGTGTGTGTGTGTGTGTGTGTGTGTGTGTGTGTGTGTGTGTCTCCGATTACGTGAGGCCGGGCATGGGAATGTGTGGAATGCTGGGTGACGTCAATGGTGACATTCCCAGAGCCCCGAGTCCCCGGTCAACAGCTGAGAACGACAGACCCAGGAGAGGAGGAAGGAGAAGGACAGAGAGAAAAGAGAGGGGAAGAAAGGGAGGAGAGGGTAGAGGAGCTGAGGGCAGCAGAAAATAGGAGACAAAGGTTGAGGAAGAAAAGGTAAGTGAGAGAGATGAAGGACAGAGGAGAGGAAGAAGTGGGGAGGAGATGAAGAAGACAGTAAAGAAGGAGGGAAGAGAGGGAAGAATGAAAGGAGAGGGGAAGAAGTGAGGAGGGGAGAAGAGGTGAGGGCGTGGCAGCAGAGAAAAGAAGAGGAAATGATAAGTTGTGAAAGAAATGTAAGTATAAGAGATACAGGACAGAGAGGAGGAAGAAGTAGGGAGGAGAAATCAGTAAAGATGGAGGGAAGAAAAGAAAGGATCAAAGGAGACGGCAAGAGAGGAGGATAAAATATTGACAGGAAATGGTGCAGAAAGAAGGAACCAAGAATTTAGGATGAGAGCAGAAATAAAATGAAAGAGGGTAAAAAAAATGCAAAGAAAGAAAAGAAACAAGACAAAAATGATAAAATACAGAGGAAAGGAAGAAGTGTGGGTGTGGTGGAGAAGACAGTAAAGATGGAAGGAAGGATGAAGGGAGACAACAAGAGGAGTGGATGAAATACTGACAGAGGATGGTGGACGTAGGATAAGAGCAGAAATAGGGAAAAGCGAATAAAGAAAGAAAGAGGTGAGACATTGGTTGAGTGGAACAAAAAGCAGAAAGGATAGAGTGTGGGAGGTAAGAGGAAAAGGACAAGGGGAAAGGAGGAGGAAAAAGAAGGCAAAGAAAGAACACAAAGATTGAGATGGAAGAGATAAAAGACAGAGGAAAGGAAGAAGTGGGGGCGGGGGAGATGGAGAAGACAGTAAAGATGGAGGGAAGAGATGGAAGGATGAAGGGAGACAGCAAGAGGAGAGGATGAAATATTGATAGGAAACAGAGGATTAAGGATAGGAGCAGAAATAAGGGAAAAGAGAATAAAGGGAGAAAGAGAACGAGGTGAGACATTGGTAGAGTGGAAGACAAAGAACAATGGATAGAGTGTGGAAGGTATGGGGAAGAAGGAGAAAGGAGGAGGCAGGGAGAGATAAGTGAAGGAGGGAGGAGGAAGCAGCTGGATCAGGTCACCCTGAGCGGCGCTTTGGGATGAAAAGGTTTCATGTTTCGACACGCGAAGGAGTCGGGACGTTGTTACAGCGGGCTGCCTGGGACCCTGAACGCAACATTCAATTCAATTATAGTGTCACGGCATAACAGGAGTCAATGCAGGACACTTTGCAGATAAGAGAACACGCTCTGCAATGTACAAACACCCAACAACTGCCTCCGAGAGCTAGCATTTGGTGCAACAGCTGCGAGGAAGAACTTCTTTTCAACAGGCAGAAACCTGGGACAGACCCGCTGTGTTCAGAACCCGTCCCTCATTCCCTCACTCGCTTCTCCCTGTATCCTGTTTATTAAAGTACTCATTTTATGCTCCTTTCAGTTTCATTATTGTAGTTTGCATTTGTACCAGAATAGTTTACATGGTTTCATTTAAAAAAAAAAACACTATATATTTTTGTTGTACTGCACATTGCCGCATATCCTGTCTTCACCTTGTGTGTTTATGTTTCTGTTTTAGCTACAGCGTGGGACATCTTACTTCTTTTAGCTACAGAGTGAGGCATCTCACTTCTTTTAGCTACAGAGTGAGACATCGTACTTCTTTTAGCAACAGAGAGAGACATCTAACTTCTTTTAGCTACAGAGTGAGACATCTCACTTCTTTTAGCTACAGAGTGAGACATCTCACTTCTTTTAGCTACAGAGTGAGACATCTAACTTCTTTTAGCTACAGAGTGAGACATCTCACTTCTTTTAGCTACAGAGTGAGACATCTCGCTTGTTTTAGCTGCAGAGTGAGGCATCTCGCTTCTTTTAGCTACAGAGTGAGACATCTCACTTCTTTTAGCTACAGAGAGAGACATCTCACTTGTTTTAGCTACAAAGTGAGACATCGTACTTCTTTTAGTTACAGAGAGAGACATCTAACTTCTTTTAGCTGCAGAGTGAGACATCTAACTTCTTTTAGCTACAGAGTGAGACATCTCACTTCTTTTAGCTACATAGTGAGACATCTCACTTCTTTTAGCTACAGAGTGAGACATCTAACTTCTTTTAGCTGCAGAGTGAGACATCTAACTTCTTTTAGCTACAGAGTGAGACATCTCACTTCTTTTAGCTACAGAGTGAGACATCTCGCTTGTTTTAGCTGCAGAGTGAGGCATCTCGCTTCTTTTAGCTACAGAGTGAGACATCTCACTTCTTTTAGCTACAGAGAGAGACATCTCACTTGTTTTAGCTACAGAGTGAGACATCGTACTTCTTTTAGCGACAGAGTGAGACATCTCGCTTCTTTTAGCTACAGAGAGAGACATATCACTTCTGTACCATCTTTGTTGGGAGTCTCACATGCGTAGTAGCTAGGTAAGGATCACATCAGCTAGCTAGCTGTTTCTCTAACTTTGGTCCACACAAGGCAGGATTAGCTGGGAGACTTCTTCTAAACGAGGGCGCAACTCTGAGTGGAATACCTGCAGAACAGGCATGTAAGCAGGTCTTTTTGTAGATTATGGTGAACTTGTGTGAGTTTTGCCATTGAGAACGAGGGGATCTAACTGCCTCATTTCGTCAAATGATGTAGAAAGCCGTGCATATTTTGAACAGCTCACACAGAAACTGAAGGCAGGATACATTCAGAAACCCGTATGTCACTCAAAACAAGTTTGTATGCGTGTGGAAGCACCGGAGACACAAAATAACACCCCAAATTCCCATAAAATGGTCACTTTAAATAGTGAACAGTTAAGGGCCGAACGAGATTTCTGTCACTCACTCAAAGGAATTAAATATTTAATATAAAATTAGTTGGTACGGGGCTTTTGTTATCGTATTTCTTAAAATAGATTAATCTAGTCGGAGTAGTGTCTTTTCTTTCATTTCTTTTATTACTTGTGTTAACTGTAAGATTTACTTATAATTTGTATTTTCAAATGTATGTATGTGTAATGAAATGTCATGATGAGTATTGTCAAAGAAAGCTTGTAGGACCCCAGGAAGAAGAGCTTTTAGTGTATGCTATGCTAAGCTAATGGGGATCCAAATAAAACAAACAAACTGAAACTATTCCTTATGCTTCAGTAGTTTGATGCACGTCCAGCATCACGTAGACAAAACACAAAATTACTTTTAATACGTCCCGGAATAAAAAACAAAACAAGCACTCGGGAGGGTAGTAAAAGGTTGTATGATTGCTGCATGTTACATTTCAACTGTTGAGAAACAAAAGCCTGCTCCATTTTATCCTTTCCCCACAGGAAGGAGCTACTACTGCATGTTACGACTTCCCGTTTAAAATGAATCAAATTCCCATTTAAAATGAATCTTATATTGCAAAGTTACAAAACATCCCAATGCAATACAATGTCTCCAAACAATATGAGTTATTAGTTCGGTAGGACTGATGTGTGGTATCGGCAGGTTTACGAGCATCTGCTGAAAGCCAACCTTTAAAAAAATGAAACCTGGTGGGATTATTTGGAGTGAAAAACAGTTATCATCATAGTACTTTTTGGGGAATGTGAACATGTGTTGGGACTCCAAGCTATTATTTTATTAACGATATATGTCATATTGTTTCCTGGTCAATCAGTAAATAAATTGTCTTTATGAAATAACCACATGGATGGGAAAGCCTACTTTTATATACTCCTGGGTGATTGAAAAACTTAATAAATTAGATATATTTTTAAGATCTTTAGTGCAAAATGAACATAAAGTGCCAGTATCCGAACGTAAAGCATCGCCTAATGATGAAATATTGCCCTAACGCGGATCGGCTGCCGGTTTTTCAACATCCTGATAGAAACGTTATAGAAAAATCTATAGAGATAGACATTTTTATACAGTTTTGACAATTAATAAAACATGATGATGCTGAAAGTAACAAGTTTTTAATATGCAACTCACTCACAAAAATTCATTTTAGACATTTATTTACTATTTCATTCATATAGTACGCTGCTTTGGGAACCCAAGACTTTTGTAAACTCATTTGACGCACCAAAACAATTGAGTGTAGTTATGTTTTTACAAGAGATTTAAGAAATATTTCCGCTTTAGGGCCAAATTATGTCTTCACACGTTGAATTGGAACAATTACAGGCAACACTAAACCGAAAGCTGAGTATGTTCTGAACAGATGGGAATCAGGATATATGCAAAACGAGAATTCAAGAAGCTATCTTAAAATGCCCTTAGACCCAAAATTCAGCCTTGGTGCGGGGGGGGGGGGGGCAAGGTGGGGGCTGGGGGTGTGGTCTTGACCAACTGCCAATTAGCACGTTTGAAAGCCATGTTGTCTCTCTCCCATGGGTGGGTGAATTTCTCTGGGCGGGCAAAGCAGAGAAAGAGGAGGTAACCTTTCCCCTTATGACATCATAAGGAGTAAGATCCCATATGGGACCATCTGAGCTTTCATTTTCTCAAAGGCAGAGCAGGATACCCAGGGCTCGGTTTACACCTATCGCCATTTCTAGCCACTGGGGGATCACAGACAGGCTGGGGGAACTCATATTAATGTTTAAAAACCTCATAAATTGAAATTTGCATGCAATAGGACCTTTAAAGGAGGTTTGATTGACAGTTTCAGCCACAGAATAGAACATGTGGCGCATATTTCCAAGACTGTAAAACTACCAGGAAAATAAAAAGGACTTTATACATTTACGTTTCTAAAGAAAAAAAAAAACACTTCCTACTATGATTGGAATATTGTGTTCCCAATGTAGTCATTTGATCTTGTATATTACAATGCACTTCCACTCTTTAAAATTACCACCCGAAAATCATCTCTCACCAACTCTCGTGCATTGATCAGACGCCAACTTTTAAGAGCCCCGTTTCAGAGAACGCATTTCATTAATAGCCTTGAAACTTTTAATACCAATATTGAGACTTGGCTTGGGCGTTTTGCACTGATACAGTGCAGGGAAGTTAATATAAATGTATTGATTTCTCTTGGCCAACCTTACCCTGAGACAATACGTTTATCAAGTGAATATAGAAAAAAAATAAAACTTCCTCCTTCCCACCATATATATTATAACAGGCTGGCTGGCAGTGTCTGTCCGGGCTAATGGGATTTAAGGGGAGAGCTCTGGCCAGTGTCAAAGTCACCTCTGAGGAGAGTCCTGTGCCAAGAGAAGGGACAGTTGGCCGGGGGGAGGGGGGACGCTAGATTATTCCAGAGAGAAGACGAGGGGGAACAGCTGAGAGAGACAGGATGAGAGGGGGAGGGAGGAGCAGTGGGTGAAGAAGAAGGGAAAGAGTAAAGCTGAGGAGCTGTCAGGATCCAAGGGTTTCTGTCATGTGGAATCGTCGTTACCGGGGCTGCACAGTACAAGACACTCAGAGATTTATCAGTAGAAAACAGCACTGTCACTTTCTTTTAGTGGCTTTTATATTCAATTCAATGTTCAATTTGTTAAATTAAAGAAGGATGGGAATGATTGCCTTTCATTTGTCTTAAATTCAACAAGGAACTTGTTGTTTTTAAGCAGAACACTGAAAGCAGCAGAAATGCAAAAACGGCCTTAATAGGCCTATAGTTATTACTATATCCAACGATGTTATCGCATATTTCCTTCATCTGCGCGTTGCATCCTTCCAGTAAAACGTAATATTTGACTCCTGGCATCATTTTAAACCAGCTGGTTTCACGTTGGAGATGGGACAGACTGGTAAAGGTTTTGCCTGGTTCCAGACGTTGGAATCACCACCCCCGTCTCCATTTGTTCCAATGATTCAAATTACGTCTGTTGTTGTGCTCACTGACGGCTGTTTCCC
Source organism: Etheostoma nigrum (assembly GCA_029931835.1). NCBI lineage: Eukaryota > Metazoa > Chordata > Actinopteri > Perciformes > Percidae > Etheostoma > Etheostoma nigrum. The sequence goes on from CM057242.1 coordinate 2,870,254, forward strand.
CCGGTTGGATAGACAATCGGCCAATCACAGCTTTGTAAGCAAGATTAAGAATGGGGGAGGGGGAGGGGGGGGGGGATGTCATGCTCATACACACATGGCTGTCTACGTCCATTTAAAATGGCCACAAAGACGGACGCAGCTGAAAACACATCTCTCAATTATTTCTCATCACAAAACAACTCTCAAAAAGTAACGTATTTTTTTAACCTTTGTGAAAAATGTTAAAGGCCCTGAATACTTCTATTCTCTGAAAAAAACTCTATTTTCACTGATATTGCGATAAGATTCGCGATATTGGAGGGAATGACCATTTTTGTATCATTATTCTCATTTTCATTGAAAAATAAATAAATATAAATAAATATATATATATATATATATATATATATATATATTATTGATTTGGATATTGCGCTAGTTCACATTCTGATTTTGATAAAATTGCAATTAATTGTTCAGTTGGTTGCCAAAGCAACCAGAGGCCACGAAACGGTTGCCAATTGACTCAATCTGGTTGCCAAGGGAAACCGTGCAACTGTTACTGTCGACTTCGCATACCTCCCAGGTGAAAAGATAACCCCGCGCAGGTGCAGGAGAGGGTTTATGCGACAACAACTACATTTTCTTCAAGAATTAAAGGCAACACTTAAAAATAATTGCTATACAAATTATCATTTTTGGGGGTGGAGAATTCCTTTTAAAAAGACATTTGTCAATACATGAAACCGAAACTGCCTGCGTGGTTGCATACCAACATGAGTAAGTGGGGAAATGTGTTGGATTGCGTGGATTTAATTTGTTTAGCAGTCATGTGGGAGTCATATTCAAATTTGAGAGTAAAGTCATCTTGAAATTAAACTCAAGCAAGTGTTGAACTGGTGACAGCAACAAAGTGTTGAGCTCACTTTCAGATTTTTGGACCAGCTGGCAGACAGCAGACCAGCTCAGTAATATTATCACATTTTTTTAAATATTCAACTTAATTCTGAGTCTCATTTTGAAAACAGCAACAACAACACAAACCAGCTGGAGAGCATTAAAAGAGGTTCTCTGTGTTCTGTTTCAGATCCTCTTTTCAAACTCTCTCCTCCCGTTTCTCTCTCACAACCTGAAACTCGTTCCGTTCTTTGGACTGTTTACAAGCAGCATGCACTGTGACCCTCAGCTGTCGCCAGTTAACAGGTGTTGTCGTGCTCGTGTTGGAGTCAGCGTGCGAGTTGCCACACAGAAAATGTTCTGCGGCGCTCTGTCTGCGAGCCAGATTCAAGTCAAACAATTTCCCTTTTAGAAAGTCCAGCTAACATATAGACATCAGAATGAGGGCATAGTGGGTGACATACTGTGTGTGTGTGTGTGTGTGTGTGTGTGTGTGTGTGTGTGTGTGTCGCCATAACGATATTACTTGCAATAAATAAACAATTATTAAAGTGTACTCAGTCCTGCTATCGTGTGTGTGTGTGTGTGTTTGTATCAGTACTCTCAATTGTTCTTAAAGGGTAACTTCAGGTTTTTTTTTTCCAACCTTCCTATATTTTTGTGTCAAAGTGACTAATGGGAACAATAATCTTTGACATCTGTCCAGATTTGAAGCAAGGCCGCTGCAAGTTAATAGGGCGATTGTCCACCTTGTATTTACCTTCATAAAAGTGCTCACTGTTGCCACTGAAAGGCTCAGATAGTTATTTTAAGTGTCTGACAACATTATGGAAAGGATCCCTACAGAGACAGACCTTTCTGTTAAAGAGTAAAACCCTATTTTTTTTTTTTTAAACATAAAAACATCTGTGAAATTGCGTTCATTAAACCCACCAGACTTCATGTAAGTAAACAGTAATTTTAGCATCGTAAAATACACTTTACACTACAAAATTGAACTATGAAAAGCAGTTTTTGGTCGTCTTTGGTCTCTAGTTTGGGTTTAAAGAAAAACATAGTTTCACTGATTTACATACACGCTAAAAGTCTTGCTTTTTTAAATGGAGTTTGGTGAGTTTAGCGCACAATGCAGGTCAGTGTTCTCAGTTAATACTGGACAAATGAAATGAAGACTATTGTTCCCATCTTAAACAAAAACATAGTGAAACAGGGTCCAGGTTGACAAAAAAACAAAACAAAGTTACTCTTTAAAAACGTAGAGAAAGAACAAAACAAAAGACTACTTACGGACGGGACTCGGGCACGCTCCATTTGAGTTCCCCATGTCTCCTAACAGAGCTCCTATAACAGAACACATCACGGCCATCAAACACAACGCCATTCAGTTCCAGTTTATTTAATATCAAACGATGAATCTGAACAACTCTAATCTAAAAGTTCTGCACATCCCATTTTGAAATACGACATTAAATCAAGTATGTCATTAAAAAAGGGCTTCTGGTATCCACAATCACTTTAGTCTGTGAAGGAGCATAAGTGGTATCAACTCTATTACCAGGTAATTTCTAAATGCCCGTTATTAATGGTACCTATGGCATATTTGGAGAGGGAAAAAAATCCTCGCACTTGTTTAAAATTTGGGAGAAAAATAAAAACATTGTTGAGAATGCATGAGCTTTACTGGCAGTAATATTACACAGAACTGCCAGTCAACTAACTGGGTGACACTCTGAGGTCCAGGCCATTTTTTTGCCCAATCTTTGGTTTGTCTGCTTTCCTTGTGTAATAACGCTTGTATAACCTCAACCCTGCTATGCACAATCAAGTTATAGATGTATTTTTTTCCCCAAGGAAAACCTGTGCAGAAATGAAACCTTACAGAAATGTTTTTGAAATTGCACAGGAAACAATCATGATCACGACTTTGGGGTTTTCAAAAAAAACTGGTCTTCCAAGTCTAGGAAATCAGTGGAAACAAAATGATCACTGTATCTAACAAATACACAAGCGTTTTTCTCTGAACAGACACTGCAGTTCCAGGATGGATTTCAAAGCTTCTGGAAGATCTATGTTCGCATGGAAGAACTCTCTTGAAAGGTCCAGTTTTTAGCTATCATGCTAAATGATCAGAACGTTGCTAGCTTGAAGCGATGCAGAGATATCCAACATTACACAACTTGATTTATGGCTTCATAATTATGGATTGGTTGTACAAAGACACTGAACACTCAAGAGCATTTTCATGACCACACAAATCTGAAATTCTAACTACTCTTCAACCAATCGATTGGTTGAAAACGATTGGTTTAGGGGAAAACAAAACATCTGCACGTTACCTTTATATTAACTAAATTAACAAAATCATCCACAGGGCACTGAGTGATCAAATTGTGGGCGCTTGTGTTACGGCACACTAGTTTGCCAGCCCATCCACACACTGCCGAGTGGAGGAGGATATGGCTAGTCCACAAAGCATTCAGGGAGGGGGAAAAAGTGCTCTGGTTCTTAATATTTCTTTAAACCAATCACATCATCATTGGCGGCGATACGCTCTGCACAGAGCCGCTGTAAGATAGTGGTGCAAGAGAAAACTCAGATTGGACAGATAGTGGTGGTGATGGTGCAGTGAACATGACACATGCCTTTGGTGTGGGAGATCTGGGTTCAGTTCCCATTGTGATTCATCAACCAATGTGTCCCTGAGCCAGACACCTAGTTGCTCCAGAGGCGTGCGGCCTCTGACGTATATAGCAATTGCAAGTCTTTGGATAAAAGCATCCGCTAAATGAATGTAATGTAAACGTAATTTAGTCTAGCTAGCTGTCTGGATTTACCCTGCAGAGATCTGAGGACCAGGTAACCATAGTCCTCAGATTGGACAGATAGTCTAGCTAGCTGTCTGGATTTACCCTGCAGAGATCTGAGGACCAGGTAACCATAGTCCTCAGATTGGACAGATAGTCTAGCTAGCTGTCTGGATTTACCCTGCAGAGATCTGAGGACCAGGTAACCATAGTCCTCAGATTGGACAGATAGTCTAGCTAGCTGTCTGGATTTACCCTGCAGAGATCTGAGGACCAGGTAACCATAGTCCTCAGATTGGACAGATAGTCTAGCTAGCTGTCTGGATTTACCCTGCAGAGATCTGAGGACCAGTTAACCATAGTCCTCGGAAATCCACCGCAATTTGGAACGGCAACAAAAAGAAAGAGGAAGGAAACGGACACCGGCGTTTAAAGACATGCAGGGATGCAGGGCAGGATTTCCTGCGGCACCGGAGCAATCCCAGAAGTAGAGCCTTGAGGATATAGACTAAGAGTACACTGATGTTCTTCTTGTTTAAATAACAGTGAAAGGGGGTCGGATGCAGTGAAAATACCCACAGAGAATTCTACAGAATATTTGAACATCTTACATTTCAATGTTTTAACAATAACGTTAGGTTTAGGTTCAATGTTGAGTTGATTGTTCCAGCAGACAAAAATACATACAACATTGCTGGGGCGCCTGGATAGCTCACATAGCATTGGCTCCATGTACAAAGGCTAAGTTTGTGTTGCAGCCCCCCCCCCTCCCCTTTCACATCTTCAGCTGCCCTATATAATGAAGGCCTAAAATGGCCAAAACATAATCTTGAAAAGCCGAAGAAGAGCTATGTGCTCCATCCCTGGACAGCAAACGCCTATATATTTAGTTACAGCACAATATGTCTTTATACCTTCATCTTTATTCAAACATTTTTCTTCCAAAAAGCAGCAGACAGAATTCTACTTCACTGACACTTATGTTTTGGAATCGCTTGGTGGTACAGAGTCAGTTTTTTGGCTAAAAAGGCAGAAAGTCATTTGGGGAAAAAACATCTGGCTGGACGGACGCACAGAAAAACACCAATAAGAAACCTGATGAAGCCAACACGTGTGGTACAGCTGAGTATTTGCACGGCTGAGGTTACGAGAAGGTGAGGGAGGAGAGGAGGGGGGCTTCCATTACGGCTATATGAAACCCTCTTGCTTTTGGAGAACGCCATGTTATGAAAGATGCTGTAATGCATTTGTTGCACGTTACATCACCTAATTCTGACTTACAATGAGATTATGCTGGTCGGAACAAAGCTTGATAAGTAACCTTGTCTGAGACGCAAAAATGGGGCACAAATCCTTTTAGTCAGAGGGTGAAGGATTGGTTCGCCACGCAGAGGTAGCGGGCGCACACAGGAGTGCACCAGCCAGCCTCAGTCATGGAAAATAACGGATTTCTGTCAGTGTAGGGCCGTGTGCACGACTGACAGGTAACCGAGCATAAAGACTAGATCAATATATTGACACGCACTCACTTCATTGGTCCGGTTGAGGCTTGTTGACTAAGAGAATGTCTATAAAAAAGTTGTTCATATCTGTGCACACGGGGCGAAAAAATAACTAAGAAAATGGATTTCTAAGCAACCAACTAGCCTCTTTATAAGATAGCTAAAATCATCTAAAAGCTAAAACATTTGGTGATATCCAAGATTATTTGTCACTTTTTCCGATGTTTTTGTCAATTGTTTCTGCAACTTTTCACGGTTTTGAAGCTTTTCCCAGACATGTTTGCCCCTTTTTCAAAGTTCTTTCATTCATTTTTGTTTTCAAATGCTATAAAATGGAATAAAACATCCACATTCAATGAAAATAGTGCACTGATCATTGATTTTACTTACTTACATACTTTACTTTAACTTAGTGGTTCTATTGAACCATGCACGCTTCTTTTGTTTTTGAAAATTTGGTTGAAATAAACCCACATTTCTGATATAGAAAGTTTTTTGTAAACGGGTCAAACTTGAGCCGAGGACAACAGGAGAGTTAACACAACACTCACAGGCTTATAGGCATATTAAAAGCATTGCTGATCATTGTAAAAACATTGTAAAATGTTTCATGTTTCAATGTTTAAAAATCTTTCATTGAGCTCTTTGGGGGAAGTTTGGACTAAAGGAACACTTAAAGTGCTCAGATTCTGCTCATCTTCATGTTCACAATTATATTTAGAAGTTGTACCTGAATAGGTTTACACGGTTTAATTTTTTTTAAAAAACACCATATTTTTGTTGTACTGCACATTGCTGTAGCTCCTCTTTTCACCCTGTGTGTTGAGCTCTCAGTTTTAGCTACATAGTGAGACATCTCACTTCTGTTCCATCTTTGTGGGGAGTCACACAGGTCCAGTACCTAGGTAAGGACTACTAGCCAGTCAGAAGCAGAGTATGAGGGTCCTGACAGTACCTAGGTAAGGACTACTAGCCAGTCAGGAGCAGAGTATGAGGGCCTTGACAGTACCTAGGTAAGGACTACTAGCCAGTCAGAAGCAGAGTATGAGGGCCCTGACAGTACCTAGGTAAGGACTACTAGCCAGTCAGAAGCAGAGTATGAGGGTCCTGACAGTACCTAGGTAAGGACTACTAGCCAGTCAGGAGCAGAGTATGAGGGTCCTGACAGTACCTAGGTAAGGACTACTAGCCAGTCAGAAGCAGAGTATGAGGGCCTTGACAGTACCTAGGTAAGGACTACTAGCCAGTCAGAAGCAGAGTATGAGGGCCCTGACAGTACCTAGGTAAGGACTACTAGCCAGTCAGAAGCAGAGTATGAGGGCCCTGACAGTACCTAGGTAAGGACTACTAGCCAGTCAGAAGCAGAGTATGAGGGCCCTGACAGTACCTAGGTAAGGACTACTAGCCAGTCAGAAGCAGAGTATGAGGGTCCTGACAGTACCTAGGTAAGGACTACTAGCCAGTCAGAAGCAGAGTACGAGGGCCCTGACAGTACCTAGGTAAGGACTACTAGCCAGTCAGAAGCAGAGTATGAGGGTCCTGACAGTACCTAGGTAAGGACTACTAGCCAGTCAGAAGCAGAGTATGAGGGCCCTGACAGTATCTAGGTAAGGACTACTAGCCAGTCAGAAGCAGAGTATGAGGGCCCTGACAGTACCTAGGTAAGGACTACTAGCCAGTCAGAAGCAGAGTATGAGGGCCCTGACAGTACCTAGGTAAGGACTACTAGCCAGTCAGAAGCAGAGTATGAGGGCCCTGACAGTACCTAGGTAAGGACTACTAGCCAGTCAGGAGCAGAGTATGAGGGCCCTGACAGTACCTAGGTAAGGACTACTAGCCAGTCAGAAGCAGAGTATGAGGGCCCTGACAGTACCTAGGTAAGGACTACTAGCCAGTCAGGAGCAGAGTATGAGGGCCCTGACAGTACCTAGGTAAGGACTACTAGCCAGTCAGAAGCAGAGTATGAGGGCCCTGACAGTACCTAGGTAAGGACTACTAGCCAGTCAGAAGCAGAGTATGAGGGCCCTGACAGTACCTAGGTAAGGTACCAGATCCCTTGGATGGATAAATCAGGAGCAGAGAAGGAAAAAAAAAAAAAAGCTGTGTCTCCCCCGTCTCTTACCTGCGCTGGCTGGTCTCTGTGGTAACCCTGGAGACACGGTGTTCCTCTGCAGAGCTGGTTGCTGTGGCGACAGGAGGCGGGGGTCTGTGAGGGTGGAGGTGACATAGGACGTGGTGGTGACCAGGGCGCCGCCGGGGTTGTTGCTGAACTGGAGGGCAGCCGCCGCGTTCTGATTGGATACTGGCACGGTGACCGGCATGGAGAAGGTGGGCTGTGGGACTGTGGACTAGGGGAGAGACAGGAAGAAGGCGGGGCTTAGACTGTTGTGTGCCTTCTCACTCACTCACACACACACACACACACACACACACACACACACACACACACACACACACACACACACATACACACTAACGCGCAGTTTCAGCATGCGTGGTGACTTGGTGAAAAGGCCAAAAAGCTCTGCCGACTTTCACATCTCATGCCAGGTTAGAACTCGTGTCGCAGCAGTGGGTTATTGCGTCGGGTTATTGGTGACTTTGCAGCTCCGTCCCACCACCCCCAGTGACAGGGGCCCATCACCGGGCGCGTCAGGAAACATCCTACTGGGTGTGAGAGCTGGGCCGGGGTCTAGGCAGAGGCATTTACCAGTAGGGGGGGGACCAGTAACAGGGAAAAGTAAACTAAAATGTTATAGCTTTAAAAATCATTTGAAAATGTAAATTTCCCATCTCACACTTCATCTAAGCTTGTAAATTATTTTCTTTTTTTTTTTTAGGTATATACATTATTTTATTGTTTGAATAAAAAGTACAGCAAAGCAAAAACGTTACCTAGCCACACGACCACTTCTCAAAATCAAAATGGAAAAGAATAAACAAAGCAACAAAGAGGGGCCGGGCTGTACACAAGTTTCTCTCAGGCCCTTCAAATCAGATGTATTAACATAATATATATATTTTATAATGATCATGTGGGCGGTTAAAAGTAATATTTATTCACCAAATAAAGAATCCATTTGGAGGGGGCCGGCTAAAATGCAGTATGCCTAGTGTCATCTTTCCATCTAATTTGGCTCTGGTGAGAGCGCCGTGCATGTGAAATACTGGTATCTCAACATCGTGTGCCACAGCAAGGTAGGGCTGCTCGGTATCAGGACAATATGTGATAAGATTGATGAATATTGCAATATTACTTACGATAAATACAGCTAAAGTGTACTCAGGTTTGCTGTATTTTGCAGTAATCAGCTAAGCACAACAAATGTTTTGTTGAATTTAAAACAAATGAAAAGAAATCATTTTGAAACCCATTCATCATTGAATTAAATGTAAAAAGCAACACTAAAAAAAGACAGTTACACTTTAATGTGTTTTCTATGCAAACATTTGTTTTACTTTTAACAGAAAAAAAAAACTGCAACGTGTTTATTGCGCCAGTTGGTATGGTGACAACAATAAAAATTCATAATCACGATACTTATGTTGTGATGCAATATATTCTGCAATATATTGCAATTTATTACCTTTTTTCCAACTTCAAATTTTTCCGAATTTCAAATGACGTCCATAAAAAGGAAACTTTGTCAACGTCTGTTTTATCTAAAAAGAAATTTCTCAGTTTCTTATCTCACTTTAATTTTATTGCTAAAAAAAATAGCAATAAAATTGAATTAAAATTGAATTGTCAAGCAGACAAACTGACCAACACGTGTATATAATAATAGATAGAGTACAGTAGTGGCACGGAATAATAAATAACGCAATACCATGCTGTATCGATTTTTCCCCCACCCCTAATTGCAATAACAGCTATAAAATGTATTATTCTTGTCTGAGTAAAAAAAAAATTCCATTGAATATAATGTAGTTTATTTTTAAACACACTGCACACTGGCAGGGAGAGGGATTTCTAAAGTGCACTTCCTGTCTTTTTGTCCACTCATAAAAAAACAGCTCGTACCTTAGGAACGCAATGACAGAACATGTTAGTGGGTTTGAAACCGGCCCATGCCCAACCCTACTGCAAGGCCTAATATTACACCTGAGATTTCTCCAGCTGAAACTACTTCTTCTTACTCCCTTTTTTATTCTTTAAATGGGCGACCTCGTCACCTGAGTCGACCTGTAAAAGGATCCCGGAAAACAAAAATCAAGGGCAAGGACCTCGGGTTGTCCAGCCACCCGACCCATTTCACCAACTCAATCTGAAAGAAGGCCTTCTATATATAGAATATGGGCCAGCACTGCACTGTGCTCAAAGTGCCTGGGACCCAGTTTAATGCAGAGGAGGACGAGGGCACCTTCCTGCCCTTGATCTCTTCCTCTTTTCCTTCTGCTTTTGTTGTTTTAGGGAGGGAGAGAAGAGACAAAGGGGAAGAAAACAGCGAGATGAGTAAGAAGTACAGTGTGTCTCACTAAAGCTGAGAGAGATGCTATGCTATAATTGGAAACACTTTATTTATAGGGTGCAACCTCTGAATAATTTCCTAATCGTTTTGTAGGAGGTTCTGTGAAAAGAGCTACGTCATTTGGTCCCAATTATAAGAGACAATAGGGATTTCCTTATAAAACTTATACAAATATGTATGCAGTATTTATTTATAATGGTAACTTTATTCTCCATATTTATTAAATAGCATTCACAGTGGACATTATACACATTTTTGCATGTTTCGATGACCTGCTTTGCTCTGATACAGACACTAGCAAGGCATTTGAATGAATTAAATGGATCTGAACACTGTGTAACGTTACTAGTGTGCTAGTTTAAAGACAAAATGGTGACAGTTATTTTAGAAAGTGTCTTGAAAATTATCAGGAAAGTATTGGAAAAGTTAAAAAATGAAGTTAAATTGTAAAATGAACCACTGCCGTGCTATGTTTTATGTAATTTTAAGTAACTTCATTGTTCACTTCACGTTATAGTGTCAAATCATAACAGAAGATATCTCAGGACACTTTAAAGATCTAATCTTCTTAAGTCTAGACCACACTCTATAATTTAAAAAGACCCAACATTTTCTTTTAGAACGGATCTTTCTTCAGCGGATTTAAAAACGCAGTAGGATAGACTTATAAAACTAACTTTCTGTCATATTTGTTGAAACTGACCCTATCTTTGAGTAGAATTACATGAGGTAGGTCTGGCTCCTCTGGCACCACCTACAAGTGTGATTAGCAAAAATCCACCGCTCCCTGTTCAGATGCACCAATCAGGGCCGGGGGAGGCGTGTCAATCACTGCTCAGACACACATTAGGCTCGTTCGAGATGAGCCGGGTCTGCGCAGAATCGATCACCGGCGATCGGCGCCCGTTGCATGCCGGTTAGATTTGTGTCCGACTTGATCCCGACTTGCTCTGACGTCATGCACACGTGGTCAACGATAATCTCACGAGAGCAAGGCGGCCGCAGTTCTGAGACGCAGGCGGCGCAGTTGGTTTTTACCGACTGCAAGAGCCAGGCGGACCCAGGCGGACCCAGAGCATGCTGGGAAACGCCGGCCTCTCAGCTGATTTAACAGCTGGTTGGTTCACGATCGACTCAACATGATGACGTTTTATATAAACCTTTTATTATTTTTTAATCGGAGGGATTTTAATTTCTATTTGTCTGATTTAAAGACTTATTCTCTACAGAACACATGTTGTGAGGCTGATAGTGACGTTAAGAAGTCAGAGAGACTAAATCTGATCAGATCACGGATCATCTCCAGTCTGTTGTTAATTAAAATCAGCAACAGATCGCATGTAGAGCACTTTGAGAGCTACTCTGTCATAATTAAAACAACTGGAGACTGTGTACAAGCTGATATGTGGGTCTGATTAAATTTTATTAAATCGGAATCGCACCACAGTGCTTTCGTCACTTCCTGTCCAGCCTGAAGGCTGCTCGAATCGGCTGAAAACTGTCCGACTTTACCGCAGCTTTTTGTCCCCGCCTCCGCTGCTGCCGCCTGCTCTCGTCTACTTTACAGGCGAGGCGCAGTTCATCTCGAACGAGCCTATTCATTCTCCCTCGTAGGGGAGGGGCATAGGAGACAGTTTGGAGTTAAGCAGAAAGGGGTGGGAGGGACTGAGAAGTGGTCAATGTTAAAAATCCTGGATCTTCACAATCCTACCTACAGCCCCTTTAAGAGCCTAAGATTTAGAATTTAAAATTGACCTTTTAAGACCCCCGCGGAAACCCCGTGTAAAGCTTTCTTCAGGCTCTTGACAAGTTCGAAATTTAGTTTAGGAGTCGAGACTCTTTTTGGTACCCAAGCTACAGCCATCTCCTTTAGACACCTCTCTTTCCATTGCCAGTCTGTAATGGCTATAATTTGTTGTCTTCTCCACAGGACCTCCATGGTGGCGACAGCCTCTTGTTGCTAGGAGATTGGTGACATAACCAACACAACCTCTTCACTACTTCTCTAAATATGAATTTTAGATGGGTAGGCATTGTGCTCCACTGAGCATTAATTCGTGTTTCTGGCAAATTACGAGTGATTTTTACATCTACCCACTCCAAGTCCATTTAACACCGGCGCTCCGAATAGCAGACAGGAGCGTTAATTGGGTATTGCTTGTCGTCCTGCCGATTTAACACAGAGGCCGGGAGCCTCAAGAAGAAAAAAAAACAGGTAAATAATTGACTAGGAGCTTTACCGGAAGCTCATGTGAGTAAGCTCGAGGACTCTTCTGTGTGAAGAGAACACAAAGAGGGGAGAGTAAGCTAACCTATTTTCCCCCAGAGGAGCTCTCAACAAGGGTGCGTTTCCTGGATGCAAGGGTACATCAGAACGAGTTTAACTCATGGCCTACTTTCCCTTTCCCTCCCTCTCGCCACTGAAGCATTTGCAAGTTTGTTTCTTCTTTTTTTTCCAAGCAGCTGTTCATCAAAACACAGAGGGAAAAATAAGAGATTGATTGGTCTACATCCACGCGATCCCCTTCCAGGACTGCTCCGGTGCTGGTGGACATTTCACCAGATGTCCTTTCTGGATGTCGGTCACCTTCCTCTTACTTTGTATTGCCGTTCTAAACTACAGTGGACTAATGAGGACTTTAGTTAACTGCTATATGCCAATGTTGTGTTCAATAAAAAACATTTGCACAAAGCAAGCCGATCCACCTTTTCTTTTTGATAAGAGCATTAAAATGAGAAGAAATAATCGGACAAAAAGAAATCAAGGAACACTTAGAATAGATAAAAATGTGTGATTAATTGCGAGTTAACTATGACATTAATGAGATTAATCACGATTAAATATATCAATCGTTTGACAGCAATAGTTCTCTCGCTTCTTGCTCCTACTTTACCAGTAGCCTCTTCCGGATGTCGTGATCCCGCGAGATCACGCGAGATCACGCACAGAGCGCTACCTAGCAGCGCTAGCAGCAGAGAGGAGTAGCAATCAAGTGTTATTTAAATAAACTGGTGTACTTACAAACTTTCCAATGCCTTGTTTTATGAGTACAAAACCTATTTGTACTACTGTAGAAGTTTGGTACCATCCGGGCATTATTAGTGGGGTAATTTACACTTGGTGCCATTAGCGCCTGCACTAAGCCGTTAATGCTAACTAGCCAAATGTTAGGCCAAGGGAAAGCCCGCTTGTGGGGGGTTGTTTGGCTCGAGGTGACGGTGCAAATTACTCCGAATCATTACTTTAACACAACCGGACATTTTCCTGTCAAGGCCCCCAAGGACCCCCTATCTGATAGTTCTGCTTTTAAATGTTTCATTACAAAAAGTGTATGAAACCGATGACCAACATAGTCATACACTCATCATGTTACTTATGGACGGAATCTGAAGCATTTTCTTTTTAAAGCTGCCTTTTTTTTTTTTAAATCAAGTAATTTCTTACACACTTACATTGGATCTTTTATTCTTGATTTATACCCAAAAAGGATTTGGGTGATGCGCGTAAGGAACACTCTGTATTTTACAATATCTGACATTAAAACCCTGATCTTGATTCTTTTTTTTTACTTCAAAGTGACATATTAAATGCTTCAGCACTGCTGACAAGAATGTCACAATTAATTGGTTATTCATTCTGTAAACCAGAAACCTGACAACTGAATCAGCAGTGATTACCTGTGTTTTTAGTTTCATGTTTCACATTCACACTGCGCCTCTACAGGAGACATTCAAGGCGTTCGGCTCGTTGCTTACGGCAGCACCACCGAGCTAGTTGTTAGAGGAGGGAATCTATTTCTCATTCAATTTCCCGCCTGAGAATCTCAAAGCCATAACAGGATCAAACCACAGACCCACGGGGACAAAAAAGATCAATTTGAACAGTGCCAGTGTAAGAGGAAGAGAAAGGTTAGGTCGGGGCTTGTGTAGCAGAGTGTCCTGCCCAGTCTCCCTCGCCACTCTCTCCCGATACCTCAGGAGGTATTTCAGTACAAGTAGGATTAAGCTTGTATATCCCGGCCCCTAGCTGGCATGCTGGGGATTATGGTGCAGAGGGGGGAGGGGGGAGTACCGGGTGGTGATGTACGCTTCCGTTCCCTGGCGCCCCGTGAAAGGTGTGCCAGGCAAAACCTGGCACGCTGAGAGACCGAAGGGCAGGGTGGTTGTGGTGGGTGCTCATGTAGTAGTGGGGGGAGAGGTACCCGCTAGCGCCGTTCGGCTAGCATCCAATCGCAAAGCGCCGAGAGCTGCGGCTCTCCACGGTGGTAGACTGGATTTTATTCCTTCAGAGCAGGGGTCTTCAACAGGGGGTCCGCGACCCCTAGGGGGTCCGCGGAGGTACTGCATGGGGGTCGCGAAAGTTTTGGTTGATTAGACTTTTTTTATATTCCCCCCTGCAATTTTCAATCAGAGACTCTTCTTCAATCTTCTCCATAAACCCCCGTTTATGTTTTAAAAATGTCCATTTGAATAGCTTTTATGCATGATTACATGCAATTGACAGACATTGTTGATCTTGGCAAGTATCAGTTTATTGTGTAATGTTATGTTTATAAATGGCAGTGGCATGGTCACCCTACTCACTGTGCCTCGCACATGTTTAAAATAAAAACATGAATATATGAACCTGTGTATTATTTGAGTATCTTAGTATTGAATGCACAATAACAAGGTACATTTACACATGGCACTATAGGACCAGTTTGATATAACACAATTTTATACAATATATATATATATAATTAGGGGGTCCCCGCTCCATCTCGCCATCAGTTTGGGGGTCCTTGGCCTGGAAAACGTTGCTTTAGAGAGTTGAGAGGTCGTCTCCATTAGGCCTGCTCCGAGGGATGCGAGACGGCGGCAGTTACTAATACAGTGACAAAGTGTTTGTGTGGGCTACATTTTAAAAGGAAAAGTCAACCTGGGTCATCTTCATGTAGTTTGTTCATTTATCTACCATACCGCACCGTTCTTCCCTATGGGTGACTGGTTTTGGCATTAAGGGTTGCATTTACCTCCATGTTACTTACAGATTAGAGCTGCAAAGATGAATCCATTAGTTGTCAACTCTTACATTAAAACCAACTCTTTTGATAATCAAATAATCCGTTTGAAAAACTCGGATTCCAGCTTGTTAAATGTTAATATTGTTCTAGTTTCTTCTCTCCTCTATGACAGACTCTATCTTTGAGTTGGGGACAAAACGAGACCTTTGTGGACGTCATCTTGGGCTTTTGGGAAACACTAATCCACATTTTTTTACCATTTGTTTTGACATTTTAGAGACCAAACAGCTAATCGATGAATCCAGAAACTAACCAACAGATTAATTGACGATGTAACTAATGGTTAGTTGCAGCCCTAGTATAGATATTATGTTTTAACCTTTAACCCTATGTTTTAACACCAACTTCCCTCATGGGGAGACAGCATTTTCTTCAGGGTTCAGTTATAGACTCTGTCACGCATTGTAGTTGGATTATTTTAACGAATGCCCATTATACCCAAAATGAGAGGCTAATCAATCAATGCATTCATTACATGTTCATATTCATCTACCTTTTAATAGTACTAACAGTCCCTGAACGTTCTGCATAGTGCTTGTGTCTCACAGGCAGAGATGTAGCTAGTGAAAGGTCACAGACACAGGCTTAGCCTACTTTGTGTGCTTGTACTGGCGATATAAGGAGTTGTACTACTATTGCGGTCATCAGTCCAGTATATTTTAGCCCTTTAACCCTAACCATCCTCCTAGAGATGCTCTTTTTTTAAGTTTTCAGTTATAGACTCTGCCATGTATTGGGGTTGGATTATTTTAACGACAGGGCACTCTTTTTCCAAATGCCCATAAAAAAACAAAAACACGAGAGTGTGATCTATAGATGCATTCGTTACATGTTCATTTTCATCTAGCTTTTCATAGTACTAGCAGTCCCCGGATGTTTTACATAGTATTTGCATCCCAAAGGCAGAGCAGTGGCTAGTAAAAGGTCATATACACAGACTTTGTCTGGTTGTACTGTGTCTCCAGATAAGTATAAGAAATAAACCTATTAAGGTAAAAGATCAAAACTATGAAAATAAAGACCCAAGTTGTTAAAAAGAAACATGCACTACCACACAGATGGTGTCGGGCCTAACTTCTGTCTAACTCTCCTGCAGAGTCTCAACATGACTGTGTCTCGTCCCGAGTGGCCAATCGGAGGAGCAGGCAGTCACGAAGAGGGGGCTGTAAATTGAGCGCTACTCGTTAAAGTGACATTAATGGTATTATTGAGCACAGAGCAAAGAAATGAATCACAGGGAAATTGGCACAAGAGTGGAGCGGTAAAAGGGGCTTGGCGGAGCGCCAGGCAGGAGGCCGGACCTGGATAATGTCAGCAGCAGAACTACACCGGGTCTAAAGGGCCTGGTCTTGTACAAGTGTAAAAGCAATACTTGAATAAAAGTACAAGTATCTTACCAAAAACATGATTTTAGAATATTACTTGAGTAAAAGTCTTAGTTCTTTCTGGAGCAAAATGATCCTAGGGGTAATAACACATGACAGATGTATTGAGTCGACTGTTCTCTGGGATATGTTTTCATGCTAATCGAATGTGACCAGATATATATCGCTAGTTAGCTTATAGCGCTAGTCGTCGGCCACGGGTAAAGTAAAAAGAAATTGCTATATCTATACCAGTAACCAGGCTCAAAAGAGCACCACACTTCCACTGTTGCATAACAAGGGTCCCTACATGTAAACCGAAGCATCGGCGTATATGTGATAGGTACTTTTTAGATCTTTTTAATAAACTGCCTGTACACTTACACTTAAGTTCTCAATGCTTTGTGTTACGTGTAAGTATCCTCACGATCCGAGCATGTGTACTTTATTAAATTACAACACTGCAAGTGAGCCCAGTAATACTGTAAGTAGCGACCGGATAGAAACTGCACCCTGGTCCTCAGACTCTGGTGCGTGTCTGCAGTTGCACGCTTGTGTCTCACAGTATTATAAAACATGTACTGCCAGGCAACAATCTCAGAGGCACGCTCCAAATGTGTTGATTATTACCATAAAACATGCATTCTCCTTGCAATTTCGGTTGCTATGCCAACTTTTGAGAAACCCAGGGACCTAGTTAGCGCTGCTCGCCCTCTGTTGTTTATTCGTGTTCGTTACTGAACTTGCAGAGGCATCAGAAACAGTGAATCAAAGCCATAACACTCCTGAGGATGCTCTATGCTGCGGTGACTGTAACTTCAGGTGAGTAATCACACTGAAGCATGCCCTATTTGGCGTCAGACTGCTTTTTCTTACTCACAAAGTTAAACACAGTCCCTTTTTGTTTTATCAAAACAATATATGAAATCTGTCAGCACAGGTGGACTGCGTCACAGTTTCCAGTGCACATAACAGATTTCAAAGCTTGTCTAGAAAAGGAAAACTCGCCTCCAAAAAAATCAGGAAAAGTTAATCTGAAGAAAAGAGATTTGTAGCGGACGCAAGTTGTTATAATTGGTTTATAACGGACTAAATAACCTAAAACAATTAGTCGTTTAATCCAGTGGCTCCCAAACCTTTTTGGTCTGAGGATCCCCCGACATCCATGTTATATTATTTTAGTTTAGTCAGTGGTTTAGCTAACAATTTCCGCTAATACTTTAAGCTCCAGTGGCTAGAATAAGTTTACACACCCATGCTGAAGTTGATTAAAAAGAGGAATAAAAAAAAAACATTGGCATGGTTTTATTTCAGTAAGCCTAATAGCTGGTTTGATTTGGATTGAGAGATGATCTTATGGAAAGTTCTCCATGCCTATCTCTAGGTATGGTGAAGGGTATGTAAGGCCAAGGAACTTTATCAGGATGCATAGTATCCTGATCCATGAAATAACTGGTCTTTAATAATAAAAATGTGCCTCTATGGGAATTTAACATAGGGGGTGTATACTTATGCCCCCTGTATTTTAACATAGGGGGGTGTATACTTATGCCCCCTGTATTTTAACATAGAGGGGTGTATACTTATGCCCCTGTATTTTAACATAGGGGGGTGTATACTTATGCCCCCTGTATTTTAACATAGGGGGGTGTATACTTATGCCCCCTGTATTTTAACATTGGGGGGTGTATACTTATGCCCCCTGTATTATAACATAGGGGGGTGTATACTTATGCCCCCTGTATTTTAACATAGGGGGGTGTATACTTATGCCCCCTGTATTTTAACATAGGGGGGTGTATACTTATGCCCCCTGTATTTTAACATAGGGGGGTGTATACTTATGCCCCCTGTATTTTAACATAGGGGGTGTATACTTATGCCCCCTGTATTTTAACATAGGGGGGTGTATACTTATGCCCCCTGTATTTTAACATAGGGGGGTGTATACTTATGCCCCTGTATTTTAACATAGGGGGGTGTATACTTATGCCCCTGTATTTTAACATAGGGGGGTGTATACTTATGCCCCCTGTATTTTAACATAGGGGGGTGTATACTTATGCCCCCTGTATTTTAACATAGGGGGTGTATACTTATGCCCCCTGTATTTTAACATAGGGGGGTGTATACTTATGCCCCCTGTATTTTAACATAGGGGGGTGTATACTTATGCCCCTGTATTTTAACATAGGGGGGTGTATACTTATGCCCCCTGTATTTTAACATAGGGGGGTGTATACTTATGCCCCCTGTATTTTAACATTGGGGGGTGTATACTTATGCCCCCTGTATTATAACATAGGGGGGTGTATACTTATGCCCCCTGTATTTTAACATAGGGGGGTGTATACTTATGCCCCCTGTATTTTAACATAGGGGGGTGTATACTTATGCCCCTGTATTTTAACATAGGGGGTGTATACTTATGCCCCTGTATTTTAACATAGGGGGGTGTATACTTATGCCCCTGTATTTTAACATAGGGGGGTGTATACTTATGCCCCCTGTATTTTAACATAGGGGGTGTATACTTATGCCCCCTGTATTTTAACATAGGGGGGTGTATACTTATGCCCCCTGTATTTTAAGGAAGAACATTACATTTTTTTTTTTAATTAAGACATTAAGATCAATTTTCCTCTTTTTAATCAACTTTAGCATGGGTGTGTAAACTTATTCAAGCCACTGTATTCATTCCTACCATTAATTCATAACTTTTAGCTTTCCATTTCAGCCAATTATGCAAAACTTTTAGCTATTGATTTCTACCATTTATGTATTCATTACTTTTAGTTAGCTGTTTAACATTCCTGTGTTTAGGTGCTACAGCTGAAACATTCTTTTAAACAAATAATGGTTTCTCTTTCTCCAAATTCTGCTCCACATATGTTTATGTACCCACTGGCACTAGGCTTAGTTCGCCCGAGGAATCTTATTGGTCCAAAATGGACGACTCGGAGTGGAAGTTTACTTTTTAAAAGTTGTTGTTTTTCACCCTTTTATTGATGGACAGTGTTACAGTGTGTGAGAGATTATTTCTACAAGTGAGAATGTTATTGTGAAATTGAACACTACAGTAGGCTAATATGCTAATGCTTGTTTTCAATAAAAAAAACATTTACACAAAGCAAGCCGATCCACTTTTCCATGTTGATAAGAGTATTAAAATGAGAAAAAAAGAAATCAAAGGAAATTTAGAATAGATAAAAATGTGATTAATTGAGATTAATTGTGAGTCAACTATGACATTAATGCGATTAATCGTGATTAAATATTTTGATCTTTTGACAGCACTAGGTTTTTAGCCTATAAAATGCGTCTTGTATGATAAAAACATGGAATAGCTTTGGTTTTTTGGATCGTTGGTTGTAATCAACATGGCATTTTAAGCCGTCACCACGGACTCTGACAGACATTTGTCACCTTTTTGTGACATTTCATGCACCAACTATGAATTGATCAAACCAAGAAATGATCTGTAGATTAATTCATAATGATAATTCTTAGTTGCTCCCTGAAGTCAGTCAGATTGGCCTCTCTGCCCTACATTTCCTGCTCAGTCCCACACCATCAGAGAGGGATTGTGGGTAGTGATTCGGTGGGTGGGTGGGGGGAGGTGCTGTTGGTGAGAGGTGAGTTGGAGGTGGTGAAGTGGTGGGTGGGTGGGTGAGGGGCATGGTGAAGGCGAATGCTCTGTGAGTAGTCAGACTGGCAACAGCAGCCAGAAAAACCCTCCGGTTGTCCGGTCAGAGGCATCAGCAGGGCAGCGGGGGGGCGGGGGGGCGGGGCTTGGTTACATAGAGGAGTAGGGCTGGGTACCAAATTCAATCATTT
Organism: Etheostoma nigrum; assembly: GCA_029931835.1. NCBI lineage: Eukaryota > Metazoa > Chordata > Actinopteri > Perciformes > Percidae > Etheostoma > Etheostoma nigrum. Next base: position 2,890,175 of record CM057242.1, read on the forward strand.
TTAGGCAGCGACTGAATTGCCTCCTTACTATAGAGCAGGGGTCTTCAACAGGGGGTCCGCGACCCCTAGGGGGTCCGCGGAGGTACTGCATGGGGGTCGCAAAAGTTTTGGTTGATTAGACTTTTTTTTATATTCTATATTCTATTTTTATATTTTATATAAAAATGTCCATTTGAATAGCTTTTATGCATGATTACATGCAATTGACAGACATTGTTGATCTTGGCAGGTATCAGTTTATTGTGTTATGTTATGTTTATAAATGGCAGTGGCATGGCCACCCTACTCACTGTGCCTCGCACATGTTTAAAATAAAAACATGAATATATGAACCTGTGTATTATTTGAGTATCTTGGCCTGGAAAACGTTGAAGACCCCTGCTATAGAGTATCGCAAATATGCCTCGTCTTTCAATAGCTAAGGAGTAAATCCCATCTGAGCCAATAAACATGCAGCATTCTTCGTCTGGGATCTAAGACAGCTGCTGATTGGCTGTATAACGTCACGCAACATAGAGGCATGCAAGAAAAACTAAAATTTATACGGGACGGGGCTCATGTAGTAGGAGCTGAAAAATAAATTGCTGTTAACGTCTACTGTTGTAATTTCTTCTTTTTTTTTTATAAAATGTTTTTGTTTAGGAACCGCTGATCAAAGTCACAGTATTGGTACCGGTATCGACAGGTTCTGAACGATACCCAGCCCTACAGAGGAGGGTAGGGGGGGAGATGGGGGGGATGGGGCAGTACTCACTGACAGCCTATAGTTCTGCATCATTTTATCAAACTCCTCGTCAATTTTTTTGTATTTCTCCTCAGTGCGGGGGGTGAGGGAGAAGGGCTCCTCGGGGTCTGGGCTCTCAGAGTCCCGGTGCTCTTTCTTGTTCAGAGCCTTTGTTCCCCAAACAAAAAGAGAAAAGAAGAGGCCAGACAGACAGGAAAGAGAGGTAGATAGAGTAAAGAGAAGGAGAAATAGAAGAGAAAAGGGTAGGTTAGATAAAGTGACAAAAGTGTGACGGTACTCACGCCGTAGCGTTTGAAGAGGCTGTCCAGGTCCTCCGTCTTGCGGTACTTCTCTTCGTTTAGCGGGCTTTGGTCGATGGAGTCGTCTCCGTCGGGCTCGGGGCTGTTGCAGCCGTTAAAGCCCTTCTTTCGCAACGTCTGAGGCGGTCAGAGAAGGGGTAGAGGAGCAGAGGGACGCACTTTTACATTTCATTTCTCATGCACATTTGGAGGTTAACCACTTTCAGTACAGATACAGACTTTGCACATGTACCACTTAAGACAGGTGCGACGGGTAACGCTACCAAAACGTTACCTACTATTAAACTTTATATATTTTTTGCAAGTTAAACAGTGTGTGGGAGTACTCCTTGCTGGATTTGTGAAGCCATTTTCCTGTTCACATCAAATACAAATGACCATCTTGATTGCACCATATCTGCAGACTCCCACACTGTTTATTGTATAAAAAATGAAGCAGTAAAAGTCAGATGGAGCAGTTTGACCCTGCCGATGACACACAAGGAGGTTTGGTTTTATATATATATATATATTTTTTTTTATCTAGCTGTGTCTTTAGAGAAGTAGAAACAAAAGAGCCTTGCAGAAAAACACATTCTCAACCTCTGTAGTCTTCGATCGATTCCTGAGTTCAACGTTCGTAACATCTGCCGCCCGCGTATTGGCAAGTTATTACCCCCTCTATCTGCTCTCGCTCACCCGGCTCGGAGCGGTCATGGATTAAAAAAAAAAGGGTGAAGAAAACAGACTGAAACTTCTAATGGAGAAAAGCTTTGAAATGAAAGCTTCACCACCACCACCACCACCACCACCATCATCATCTTTACCAAGTGCTCAGGATTAGCGGTTGCTGCCCGTGGCATTGATTTTCCACAGTGTGAAAGTATGTATGAAGCTGAGCTGCATGTCAGAAGACACACTGGAGCATCACACCTCCAAACACACGGGCCAATCAACGGGGTTGGTAATTGGTGTGAAGCGTTGAGGAAAAGTGGTGAAGGTCGAGGTTAGGAAGCGTTGGTGTTAGCGCCACAGCTAACAGCAGTCAGGTTTGTGTCAGTGTTAGCACATTTTGGAAGAGGGGGAGAAGAGAAAGGAGAAGTGTGTGAGTGTGTGGGGGGGTTCAGAGAGAGAGAGAGGCTCTTATATTGAGAGGATTCTGCTAAACGAGATTTGCCGTTAAGTAGCTTTTTGGTGGGCCTTTGACCACACGGCAAAGCAGATAGTTCCTGGCGGCAAAATGGATCTTCGACTGGAACTGGAGAGCTTTCTGTGGTCCAAATACAAGCTTTAGCCCTGAGTGGCGTGAGAAGAAAGAAAGGAAAATCCCTCGCCTAGGAATCTATCAGCAAAAGGAAATAGACTGTAGTACACTCAATCTTACCCTTAAATCTGTTACTGAGTCCTGAAAACCTTATTGTCGGAAAACAAGTGAAGAAATCGGCCAGTGAAGATGTAAATGTAAATGTGCTGTATTTATATATCTTTTCTAGTCTTAACGACTACTCAAAGCGCTTTTACATCATACAGGATACATTCCCCATTCACTCACATTCATACACTGTGGCCGAGGCTGCTGTACAAGGTGCCATCTGCTCATCAGATAAACACTCACACACATTCACACTCCGATGCGCAGCATTGGGGGCAACTCGGGGTTCAGTGTCTTGCCCAAGGACACTTTGACATGGGACTGCAGGGCCAGGGATTGAACCACCAACCTTCCAATTGGCAGGCAACCGCTCTACCACTGAGCCACAGAAGAAAGAGAATATTACACACAAAGAAGCGACCATCAGTATCTTGAAAAGACTAAGAGGCGAGATCGCTGCATTTTAATCACAAATAAAGTCAACTTTAATTTTAGAAATTGAACCAAGTTGCAAGAATAAGACTTAAACCGGTCATTATGGTTGGTACCTCATCGACTGCGCCCTCGACCATTGAAGCGTTGTAGTGAGCTAGCTAGCGGGCTATCGGCTGCTCTAATTCACTTTAAACTGAACATTTCCGTTGACGGGGAAGTGAGACACAATGAATGGCGTCTTTGAGCATATTTATGTCGACGTCTTCATTCATCTTGTTTCCATTTTTTGCACAGTAGCTGCATGTTGACACACCTGTAAGTTAATGCAAAACATGTTGCCATGTAGCTAGCTAAGCTAACGCATTAGCGTTACAGTGTCCACGTTCGGATTCCACTAGCTGATGAATTATCCAGATTTCCTTCAGCGGATTGATTGATAGCGGTCCTCCAGAGGGAGCAGAACTGCGTCTATGGCAACGGTGTGTTATAATTGGCAGCGGTCTGTCATCAAGAAAACAACAGACCAAATTCTACATTAGAATTCAACCAAGCCATGTAATAAGATTTAATGACAACTTGATAGATTAGCAGTAACAAAGTACTCTAAGATCATATTCAACACTTCACAAACCCTATATTTCCTTTAATTGAATATGCTGTGTCAAGTGAGAGTGCAGTCGAGTGGTGGTCTGATTAAAACATAAGAACATGACTCCCGCGGAGCACAATCACTGCTAAGTGAGGATGACTCAACAACATGAAATTCAGCGTCGGAAGTGGAGCCGGCGGGGAACTCGTACCTGCAAGAGCTCCCGACAAAACCCAGACGAGGCAGAGAAAGAGTCTTTACATTTGGGATGAATGAGCCTCGGATCCTCCACACAGGAGAGGGCAACGGGGTTGTGATGCCATCTGGATGTCAGGCTAAAGACACTTTTCGGTTTTAATAACAATGGCGCTCTTTGATGAGAATCTCATTAAAACTGGAAGCCGTCATTATTATTATTATTATTATTATTATTATTATTATCATCAGAGTGTCAAGGCGGCGTTTTATCTACCCACAGGAACGGGTTGTTAGATAGCATTTGCTCCAACGTGGAGACAGTCGCCTGACTCAGCTGTTCAGTCTCAAGTCAGCGCTCTGATCTGCAGCTCAATGCTAATTCTTACGCACAGGAGGCGCCACCACTTGCTTTGTTGTCCGCAGTTCATAGGAAACACTCTGTGCTGTGGATCTGTGTGTGTGTGTGTGTGTGTGTGTGTGTGTGTGTGTGTGTGTGTGTGTGTGTGTGTGTGTGTGTGTGTGTGTGTGTGTGTGTGTGTGTGTGTGTGTGTGTGCCTAAAAAAAACTGACAGAACAAAGTAACCACAGGACAAATAAAATATGTAAAAAATAAAACAAAGCTTTGACATGACAATGACAGCTTATGGCAGAGGTCTGTTTGGAGGAGACGTGATTGAGGCGTGGTCCTCCTGCCGTCCCCACTCCCACGACACAAAGAAATAAAGAGACGGCAGCCGAAAACGGTCAGGACACCGGAGCCATATTGGTGCACCCACCACATGAACAGACATGCACGTACTTTAACGCATGACGCACATTAAATCTGTACTATCACAGCCACAACTCCAAGTCTAACCCTAAGCAGAACCTGAAGGATGGCTCCTGTTTGTTACAACTTAGCTTTCATATCATTTTATTTTATTGTCCCCCGACCCTTGGGTCAGAACCAGAAGCAGCTTTCAGTTTCTATGCACCGCAGATCTGGAAGAAACGCCCCAAAAACACTTGAGATTGGCCCTTTTCTTTGTGCTTAAAACTGATATCACGATTCTGTGCCATGGTTTCTTTGACCATGACAAAACCAAATTGGCAGTACCAAACATTGATCTACAACGATTATTGTCGCCGACTAGTCGTTTTGGTCTTAGTCAACCAGTCATTTGGTTACACTTTTTCATGCTGAATGATTTATTTCCACAAAAACATCTGGTAAACACATGATTTAAATTGTTGCTTTTGCACAGTTTGTTGCGGAGAAACTCAGTTTGTAACAGATCTGGCGATTAAATCAACAAAATTATTTGAGTGTTAGCCGAGGACTGACTAACTGTCTTTATTCAAGGACAGCCATAGTAGACACCACTGATATTTTGTGACTATTACAGTACAAACATGGGCATCTTTCCCTTCTGTTTCTTCACACACACACACACACACACACACACTAGTCCACTGATCAGCTTGTCTCTCAGTCACTTAGCCATCTGTTCACCTGTAGCCATCTGTTCACCTGTCCGCCGCCTCTCTCTCTCTCTCTCGCTCTATTGTGTTGCCAGGGTAAGAATACCCTGCAGAGCCCTGTGCAGGCCTGTGACTGGCTGTGGCTGATGACAAGCCCCGCCCCCGCCTCCTATCCTTCCTTTCCTTTCCCTCTGGCTCACTCGCTCGCTCGCCCACCCGCCTGTCCGCCCGACCTCTGTTTCAAGCTCTCCATGAAACCAAAGCTGCTGCTCTCTTCTCTCTCATCCTCTTTTGGTCTCTCTCTAAACCAATCATCTTTCTGCATCACCTTTAATGCATCTCTCTCTTTCTCTCTCTCTCACATAAAAGTGCAAAGACACACACACGTCCTGTGTTTCTTGCCCTTAACATCTCTCCCTCTTTCTGTAACGTCTCCATATGCGAGTCCCCCGGTCGCCTGCTTCCGCTCATCCTTCTTCTCTCGCTCATCTTTTTCCCATCAGTTTCTCTCTCTCTCTCTGTCCTCTTTTGCCCCCTCTCTCTCTTGAACTGTTCCTAGAGCTTTTGCATCATTCTTTCTCTCTCTCTCTCTCTCTCTCTCCCCCCTCCTCCAGTTATGAAACCTCTGAAGCACTCTAAGTCTGTAACATTGCATTTTAAAAACACAAGTAACGGACACGTCCGTCGTGTTTCCAGGGCTGTGCGGTGCATGAACCACATTTGATCATTTTGTTTGTTCATATTGAAATTGTTCTTCTGTCTACTTTGCACGCACTGTCTATTGCATGTCTGTCTGGAGGAGGGATCCCTCCTAGAGGTTTTATTGCCCATTTAAAAGTTTGTTTTCTTTATCTAAAGTGATGTTCTAAGAGATAGAGGGTGTTCCTAAGATATTGAGACTGAGAAACCCTTTGGGGCAAATTTAAGACTTTGGGCTGTATAAATAAAACTGACTTTGTGCTTGAAATGCAGATTCCTGTCCTGTTGTGTTCTTCTTTAATAAGACAGTTTCAGATTGAAATCCCAATTTTGCCAATTTGTGTCTAAAACATATGCATACATACATAAATATATATATATACATACACACACATGCACACATACACACACATGCATACATACATACATGTGTGTATTTGTGTCTATATATATACACACACACACACACACGTATATACACAGTACACACATATATACACACACATATACACAACACACACACACACACATACACGCTAGCTAGCTAGTTCATGATGGTTGTTCAAGTGTTCATTTTTCCGATCCGATTGTTTTTCATTAGTTATTTGATTCTAATAAAAACAGGAAGAACTGTAATGATTGACAGCTGGGACTGACTCCCGATTGGTTGGGCTGGTGTGTGGGCAGGACTTTGAAACCGCGGCTCCACCGCCTGACTGCTACTGCGCAGACTCTGGCTCCAAAATTACAAGAAGGCAGCGCCCGCATCCAGGGATATCTGCTGTTACAGTAAGAATATTTCCATATTTTTTTAGAATAAATCAGGTTGTCAAGTTGGATTCATCATCCAGACTTTGTCAACCCACGACTGCCCAAACAACCAAGCCCCCTCCAGCCTTAACTGGAGTTATTTATCCATGAGGTTAATGGACCTGCGCTCAGAGGACGTCCCTCCGCGGCTGCAGATGGCCTGTCAGCCAAAACAGATAACGTCTCGGCCGGGATCAGTGGATCTGCACTGATGGAGCAAAAGGGTTGGGGTCTATTCATAAAGGAGTTCTTTCAGAGTTGTGTTAGGTTTCATTGGTTGTTTTTAAGTAGGTGTCGGGTGTTCATGATTTTGTATCTGTACATTATGAGGGAGTCTGGAAACGAGTCACTAATACGTCAAGCAAGGACTTTCAGTTCTTAATATCTTTTTAATGGAGTCTCGGCCCTTTTTTATTGAGGGACGATTAATCATTTTCTAAGACGGGTCAAGACTTCTGAGTTCTGAACAGAACAATAAAGAGTGTTCGGCACGACGACGTAACCATAGAAGACGTTTTCGCCAAGTCCCTGACCTTGAAATGCTGCTGTGATAATGAGAAATCACTTCCAGCTAACCCTCCATCTCCCTAATACAGTATGAGCCAATGACAGGAGAGGACTTTACCGGCTACCTCGCTTCAGAATCAAACTGTATCAAATTAAACTGAACGCCTTTTTGCTAGTCTGTTCTCTAAAGCAGGGGGCTTCAATGGTTTTAGGCCAAGGACCCCTAGCTGAAAAAGAGATGGAGCAGGGACCCCCTACTACATACATTGTATAAAATTGTGTTGCATATTAAACCAGAATTACGTGTAGGGCGGACTAACGCCTTTACAGATACTTTTTTTTATCGTGCATACAATACCAAGCTTTTAAAAATAAAAATGTGGCATGTTCATATATCATATGTCATATATGTCAGTAAGCCTATCATCAATGTTGTGTACATAAAAAAAAACACATTTATCTTTACTAATAATATGTTGGATTCATGTTAATGTATATTTTCAGACATATTTTGTTTTTACACCATCGATCAGTAATTTGGTGTCCCCCCTGCGGCAACTCTAAGGACCCCCTAGGAGTCCCGGACCCCCTGTTGAAGATCTCT
>CM057242.1:2902872-3113872 GCA_029931835.1 Etheostoma nigrum
AAAAGGCTTAGGTTTGGGTTCAAACGTAGAGGGGGCATGGGCACAAGGGGACTATAAAAAAAACCTTCTTAAAAGACCTGGTTCTGTTATTAGGGTTAGATTGGAAACAAGAGGGAACCATTAGCCTAGCCATGCTAAAGGCTAACACAATTCCACTGTAGAATCGCAACTGGTCGTTCTACTTTGGTTTTTGTACAGATTAAAACTAAAAGTATGAGGTGAAAAATGTTAATTAATGTGATTAAGAAGGGCTGGTAGGTGGTTCTTTTGGTTTACCTTTGGCTAGCGGTTTCTACTCTTTATGTTAAGCTAAGCTAATTGACCCCTGGTTCTAGCTTCATATTTAACGAGACAGACACGAGAGTGAATCCCAATTTGAGTTCCTCCGTCAAATCTACGCCGTAAGTACGCGGAGATACGGACCCTAAGCCAGACCCTAAACCGGACACTGATCCGGACCGTAAGCCAAAGCCTGACCTGCACCCCTCACAAAATGTAACTACATCTGGCGGCCTACTGTCATTGGAGCATTTGGCCGTGGCGTGGTAGTGTCACATTTCCTCTACTCGTTTCTGGGTACTCCTTCTTCGAGAACAACATGAAATCAAGGGTGAACTTCTCCTGCTACAGCGTTCCGACCGTGGTCAGAAAGCACATGGGAGACTGTGCTTCTCTGTCTACGCCCTAAAATATATATACAGGTATATACACACATACATTCATGCATACATACATAGAATATAAAATGACAGATAAATAAGGTCATGTACTTCTCAGCACAATCTTCCAAAATGATTGAAAGTAATTTAAACAAAAGGAGGTTCAAAAAGGAGTAGGAAGAAGTTCATGAACAACTTATCAGGCCCTATACCCCCTTTCTCTACTTTTAACCTTGTGTAGTCGCATGTTCTACCGTGAAGGGCAACGCTCCGCGATCAATTTTTGGTAACCATGGGGATAGTATGCACAACTGTATCCCTGCGATACAACGGAGTGAAATTAGCTGACTGTGGTATCATCTATCCCACAGGTCGATTGATAAATAGTGGCAGTATTCGTCTTTTCGTTGTGCCGTCTTTTTTATATTTTTGTGAACTCATAAACAGAAAGAATCAGTGTCTTGTTTATTGAGTGTGACAATTTCAGTCTTTTGTTTCCTTGTAACCTTTTCTGATTTTACTGTTTTCTATTTTCACTCTTACTATTGTATGTTGTGATTTTACTTATTTCAGATCATCCTGGACCAACGACGTGGGGAAGCAGTTCATTCTCTGTTAAACAGACTGGACTAGACTTAATTAAGTCTGAAAGAGTCTGGAGAGGACGAGATTAGTTTAGGTTAGATCTTGATGATCCCACTGGGGAAAATAAAGTCTTGTTCTGGAGTACTGGATCGACGCACCGACAAAGACAAGTAACTAAGACTACAGCAAACTGATATGAATTAAAAAACAAACGTTTCTGGAGAGCATGCTATTTCTCAACCTGGACCCTGTTTTCCCCACGCCTTGGTGTCTAAGTGACTAATGTGAACAAATATCTATGAAATTGGTCCAGTAATGTGACAGCCACAAACCAGGCTACAATATAACCCTACAGGACGAATGTGCACCACCAAATCCCATCCACTGACCACTGCTTCCATCATTAACCCCATGAGGCCAAAAAACGGCATCTTTGATTCATGACTTAATAATTTTATAACCATGACGAGTTTTTCGGGGTCTTTGTGCAATACATAAACTGCTACATCCCAGATCGACACACTTTATGTCCATCATTTATGAAATTTCGGTTGTTTATTGCCGCTATCTTTAATAAGAGATCCTCTATACTAAACAGTCTCTGCTTTGATACTAGCCGCCATTTTGCTTGTCCCATGATGCTCTGGGACATCATTGACCAATCAAAAGCTTGTTCAACCAATGGAAGGCTGGTCCGTCATTGCAGATAAAACAAAGATCATAAAAAAGTGAAGAAGAATCACCCGAAGGCAGAAGAGTTATGACCATAAGTTGTGAAAAATACTTTCCGTATCATGATAAAAATCAATATCAGCGCATTATATTTAGGCGAGTATTTGCTGTTGTTTCACCCACCACAGCCCCCCCCTCCCACCCCACGCTTTACCTCAATGATGTCGGCGTTGGTCCGGCTCTCGTGTGGCTCGTTGTACTCGGTGTACTTGAGCAGGACCTTGTCCATGTCGGTGCTGGCGTACTGGAACAGCTTGTTGGAGTGGTTGAAGATGATGAGGGCGATCTCGCAGTCGCACAGCACGCTCAGCTCGTACGCCTTCTTCATCAGACCGAACTTCCGCTTGGTGAACGTCACCTGGTTGGGGGGGGGGGGGAACCAAAGACGAGAAAGGGGAGAGAGGTGGAGACTATTTTTAAAGCTCACTCATTACAGGAATATTCTTTCAAAAATAAAATGGAAACTAAGCTGGGGGACCAGAGGAATTCGTGTTTTCAGAAAAGAATGTCTTGAGGATCCTATTACAGGATGTGGTCCCAGAGCTGGCCCAGGGGCACGCATCGGACTAGACCTCTTTATTGGAAGAGATTTTCATTTCCAGGGGTCAAGAACTTGCAGGACTGCATGCGATCGTTTAATGGACAACCACAATGAAATGAGATCCCCATCTACAAAAAGGTACCGACTGATAAGCATCTTTCTTTCCCTTCAAATTCAACTTAAACCACATAAGCACAGTTAAAAATAAGCACTCACTTAAACCAGACATTGAGCCTTCTCACAAACACCTGGCTTACTTGCACCAACATAGCAGCCATCCTGTTTCTGTTGCCTCCAAAACTTTCCGTGATGGCTGCCTTTGACTACAGCTGCTCACACCCGACATGTGTTGTCGCCAATGGTGTTTCTTTCTGCTGTTGGTGTCAGATGACCACAATACCATAAAAAGTCATGATACATCCATATAAAAAAAAAACTTAAATGCCGCTAGCCCAATCAGTTCCAAAAGTTAATAAGCAGATATGTGCACGTGTGCAGACAGTTGTAATAGAGATGACAACCTTTACGTCTCACAGACCCTCTCTTCACCATTATTCTCATTCACCCTGTGTGGTTAGGTCTCTGTTTTAGCATCAGAGTGAGACATCTCCCTTCTATACTATCTTTGTTGGGAGTTGCACATGTCCAGTTGCTAGGTAAGATCCCATCAGCTAGATAACTCTCTCTCTTCTTGGTCAGTCCAAGGCAGGATTAGCTGGGAGACTTCTTCTAGACCAGGGACACTTGTAGAATACCTGCAGAACAGGGACAGGAAGTAGTTCTTTGGAGATTATGGTCAACTAGTGTGTCTTGTAGCAGTGTTTTGACATTGAGAACGACCTAGCATGCTAGCATGTGCTACAGTAAGCCATCTCGTCTCGGCTAGTGACTTGGAAAACCGTGCAGATGTTGAACAGCTCACCCGGAGACTGAAGGCAGAGGACATTCAGAAACCGGATCTCACTCAAAACACCATGGATAGTTTTTTTCTTCTGGATAGTTTGTATGCGTGTGGAAGCACCAGAGACACCTCAAATCCCAGAAATAGTATTTTTTTCATATTATGGGCACTTAAAGAAAATCTAAAAAAAACAACATTTAAAAAAATCAATAGTTATAAAAACTGATCTCATTAACAGCATTGTCTTGCAGCTGGAAAATGAACAAATTATGGGTTAAAGACATTCTACGAAAGAAGAGCCATAGTTTATACAAGAAAAGGTTGGATTTAAAGAAATTTGATGGAAAAAAAACTCTTTCGTCTACTTTTCTTGCCGAGAGATGGTTGAGAAAATTGATACCACTCTCACGTCTGTTTGTTGAACATGAAGATGAAGCTGCGGCGCAGGTGGCTTAGCTTAGCACAAAGACCAGAAACCAGGGGGAATAGCTAGCCTGGCTCTGTTTGAAGTCTGCACACCGTGCAGAAACCCAAGAGTAAAGGCGACAAGTTGGGAACCAGTGACTTCCAAAGTCACGGCGTCATATTCACAGGGAGCAAAAAAACAAACAAAAAGCATATTTCCCTAAATGTTTCCTTTAAGGCTGAACTTCATCCTGGACCAGAGACCAATAATTCTGTAACACCCCAAATCACTGCTTTATAGTTGAGATGTGCATTCAGGCACAGCTACATTTATTTGAGGGAAAAAAGAGGATTTATTGTATGAAAGTACTGTGTGTTTTAGGAAACAGACTTCTAGACAGAATGTCTAAACATGCTCTCTCTGCTTGTACACACACACACACACACACACACACCTCGTTGTTTTCACACTCTGTTGTGCTCTTTTCCATGCTCTCTCTTTCCCGCTCTCTTTTCCACACTCTCCTTCTGTCACACATTTTTTCTCTCTTTTACACACAAACACACACAGTTGTACGAGCACCCCCCCCCCCCCCCTCGGTTGTGAACAAGCAGAACAGAACTGGGAGTGTTGCAGAAGCACAGGGACCCTTGTTGTCTCCCGGTTAGCTTTATGAGTGCCAACTGGTATTTCCAATCCAGGGAGATTTGGCTTTGTTTGGATTAAAAACACACAGGATTGCATAAACACACACACACACACACACACACACACACACACAGACACACACACACACACACACACACACACACACAAAGATTAAGAAATGGAGAGAAGGAAGAGTTCCAGGTACTGATACAATATCTTGGGTTTGATGTGGCAGTAAATGCAAATAGAAAGTGTGTGCACAGATGGGATGCTGGAATTATCTGAAGGTGTTTTTATTTTTTTTAAAAAGGGTAGAAAGGTTTCCATGCATGCTGCTCTCCAGGCCACGCCCACGAGTGACATCAACCCATTTTCCATCAGATTTAAAAGGCTACAACACCTGCCGTGGCATCAGCGATTAGGGGCGGGACCTATAGACTTTTGGACCAATTGATGTAGGATTTGTGATGCATCGTGTTGTTTTGTTAGATGTTGTCGTGTTTTTACTGTTGGATTTCAACTGTGCCCTGCCCAGGGACTGCAGATGTAAATTAGCCTAAGGCTAACTCTGGTAACATGCATCAAACGGCAACATTTATCTAAGAAATGTTACATGGTCCCTAACAAATAAAATGAATAATAACAATACTAGTGTATCATTCTTGGAAGTTTCTGAACTAAAGTTCATGACCCAAGACCACTTTAGCCTGCAAGTTGATATTGTCCTTAAAAGGGTAATTTCCCTATTTTCCCACGCCTTGGTGTCTAAGTGACTAATGTGAACAAATATCTATGAAATTGTTCCAGTATTTAGAAAAACAGCTGTCATCGGACGCCACGAACCAGGCTGCAATGTATTCCTATAGGGCGAATGTGCAGCGTTAATTCCCATCCACTACACATGCTGTTTTTGCCACTGACAGGCTCAGAATAATATTCCAGATAGTAGCGGGAGGGGTGGGAATCTCTGGGCACCTCACGATTCGATTCTGAGGCCAATGATTCGATTCAAAACAAGTTATCAATGCTTCAAAACACGAGGTGGTCAGATGTTATGTGATAAAGTAGATCAACAGTCTGTATGTGTTTTGCCTAATTATGTCATGCATGTCTTATTAGATCATGTGTATATATACAAAACTTGTTTTTTTTTCCTTTTGCCCAGTTTTGTGTTTTTTTCTTGCTTAAACTCTAAGTTGTTGCCTATTTTCCCGTCCTCTTTCAGTCACCGTTTTCTGATTTGTACATTTCTGGAGACAGTAACTTTTAAATAAAAATCAGCAAATAAAAAAAAAGGTTTATTTCAGAATAGAGCATTTAATCGCGATGCATCTAAGGATCAATTATTTTTCCCATCCCTACTAGAAACTACTTTTTTTATTTCGAATTTGAATACAGTGTGTTTTACAATGATTAAATCCGTGTTTATTGTAATGGAGTCTGGTGAGTTTGGTGATGGCGACTTCGGGATGTTACATGTTCAACAAAAAGCATCTTACTTTTTAACAAAAAGGTTATCCCTACCTACCTTTGCAGGGATCCATTCCATAATGTTTTCAGACATTTGCATTAGAACTCAAATCTGAGCCTGTCAGTGGCCAAAAAGCACTTTTAGTGGACAGAAACCGAAGCTGCGCATTTGCCCATTAGCGTTACGTTGAAGCTCGTTTTGCCGCTGGCTGCCGACTGTAGCGATCTCGTTTAATACTGGACCCAGTTCAGAGATCGTCACATAGACACAACAAAATTGGAAAGTAGAGTCCAGGTTTTAAAATTGCAAAGTTACATTAAAACAACTTAAAGGTGCCCTGCCACACATATTTCATGACTTTGTGGTAATGTCTGAAGTTCTACCATGAACTCTGTAACATTTTTTGTGGAAAAATGCCTTGGTTACCGTGGTTACCTTGTTTCAAGCCATTCTAGCGTGCTATAGAAAGCCTGCAGGAAGACTCGGCTCCATTTGGGCCAGTTCTCATTAATATTCAACCAGCTAAGCTGCTTGACTCTGATTGGTCGCAATAATAGAACAGTTACAATAGTCTGGTAATAGTCCATGTAATGTTGATATATTGTCCGGCTCTAGTAGCAGGGCACCTAAAGCCCTATGGTTTCCCTGCCCTATGGTTTCCTGCCTATGGTTTACCTGCCCCTATGGTTTACCTACCCCTATGGTTTCCTTTCCCTGCCCCTATGGTTTACCTACTTGCCCCTATGGTTTACCTGCCCCTATGGTTTACTTGCCCCTATGGTTTCCCTACCTGCCCCTATGGTTTACCTGCCCCTATGGTTTACCTACCTGCCCCTATGGTTTACCTGCCCTATGGTTTACCTGCCCCTATGGTTTACCTACTTGCCCCCATTGGTTTACCTACTTGCCCCTATGGTTTACCTGCCCCTATGGTTTACCTACTTGCCCCTATGGTTTACCTACTTGCCCCTATGGTTTACCTACTTGCCCCTATGGTTTACCTACTTGCCCCTATGGTTTACTTGCCCCTATGGTTTACCTGCCCCTATGGTTTACCTGCCCCTATGGTTTACCTACCTGCCCCTATGGTTTACCTGCCCCTATGGTTTACCTGCCCTATGGTTTACCTACTTGCCCCTATGGTTTACCTACTTGCCCCTATGGTTTACCTACTTGCCCCTATGGTTTACCTACTTGCCCCTATGGTTTACCTGCCCCTATGGTTTACCTGCCCTATGGTTTACCTGCCCCTATGGTTTACCTGCCCCTATGGTTTACCTACCTGCCCCTATGGTTTACCTGCCCTATGGTTTACCTACTTGCCCCTATGGTTTACCTATGGTTTACCTACTTGCCCCTATGGTTTACCTACTTGCCCCTATGGTTTACCTACTTGCCCCTATGGTTTACCTACTTGCCCCTATGGTTTACCTACTTGCCCCTATGGTTCTATGGTTTACCTGCCCCTATGGTTTACCTACTTGCCCCTATGGTTACCTGCCCCTATGGTTTACCTACCTGCCCCTATGGTTTACCTA
This sequence comes from Etheostoma nigrum, assembly GCA_029931835.1. NCBI lineage: Eukaryota > Metazoa > Chordata > Actinopteri > Perciformes > Percidae > Etheostoma > Etheostoma nigrum. The sequence continues at coordinate 2,910,354 of CM057242.1, forward strand.
CTTGCCCCTATGGTTTACCTGCCCCGACACAGACTGATTCCTCGGCTCTGACTGCAGCGCAGGTTTGAGCTGAAAGTAACCAAAATGAATTGAATAAGAAAAGAGAGAGCGGAAAGAGATAGAAGGGAGAAGATAAGATAGAGACATCGAAGATGAAAGCTTGCAAAGCAGCAATGGGAGACCTTCAATCTCTCTATCTTTCCGTCTCACAATCACTCCATCGCTCCTATCTCTTGCCTGCTTTTCACTTCAGCGCAGGACACGTTTAAGCTTCTCTCATCCCTCCTTCTCTCTCTCTCTCTCTCTCTCTCTGTCTGTCTTTCCTCCTCCTTCGCCTCGTATATTCTCACCCTTGTTTTCTCTTCCTCTCTGTCACTTTTTTTCCACATCCTCCCTCGCTCCCTGCCCCCCCCGCCCTCCCCCTGCCTCCTTTTGCGCTCGCTCACTCATTGCTTCCTGCTGCCACAAATCAAATTATATCGGGGTCGTATCCATGGGCAACCGACTCCCCTCCTGCCTCCCGTCCGCCCCCCATTTCCCACCTCATCACACACTGCTACCATCACCTTATCTCTCTCACCCTCCATCTTTATCTCTCTGCCTATCTACATATCTTCAATCTCTCTCTCACACACACACACACACACGATAAATTATGTGGCGATGTTGCAAAGGGAGGAAATCATGGCTGTGCAGGATGAGGAAAGCGCCCGGGTGATGAAGAGACAAGCCACTGCAAACAACAACAACAACAACAACAACAACAACAGCGCTCCTAACAAATTAGAAGGTTACCCGCCAGCGCTGAAAACAAACATAATGACTCCAAAACATCTCAATAAAACCCCGTGGTTTTTTTTTCTTTCCACTTCTTTTCTCATATTAGAGAAAGTGGGCAGCGGGGTGGCGACTTTGAGTCTCAGTTTCGATCCCCCCCCCGTATGCCACAAAAGAAAAACAAGCTGGAGGTCAGCGGCATTAAGAAGAGAATTGCCAGGTAACCAATGGCAACTGAAGACTAAGACATCCTCAGTTAAGAAAGAAAGAAAGAAAGGAGGGCGAGTGTTGTGTGTGTGTGTGTGTGTGTGTGCTGTGTGCATGCGTGACTGTGTGTGTGTCTGTGTGCAATTGTGTGTGTGTCTGTGTGCAATTGTGTGTGTATGTGTGTGTGCACCTGTGTGTGTGTGTGTCTGTGTGCGTGCATGCATCAGTGTGCCTGAGTGTGTGTGTGTGTGCGTGCATGCATCAGTGTGTGCCTGAGTGTGTGTGCGTGTGTGTGTCTGTGTGCGTGCATGCATCAGTGTGTGCCTGAGTGTGTGTGTGTGTGTGCGTGCATGCATCAGTGTGTGCCTGAGTGTGTGTGTGTGTGTGTGTGTGTGTGCGTCTTGGCGAGGTTATGGTTGTGTGGCAGATGGATGAGGAAACCACCCCTGACAACCGTAACCTCCTCTTGTGGTTTCGTGCAGCTCCAGCCTCCCTCTTCCATTCGCTGCCGTACAGTCGCTCACGCAGTCAGTCAGAGTCGGGCCTGAGCCACACACAACCAGGTACCCATCATTAAAAGAAGGAAACTTCCTTTTCAGCTTAGAAAATTGACTCTTCTCCCTTTTGAAAAGGCTGCGTGCGTTTTTTGGTGTAATGTGACAGTATATATACACAGTATACTGTATATTATATACAGTATATATGCTGTTATATATTGTTGTATAGCCACGTGAGGAGTGTGGAGTTCCAAAGTGAAAGGATGAATCTCTCCAAGCTAACGATATCCTCAACCCCAAAATGATTTCAGGCGTCTTTGGTTTTCAGTAGTATAAGCCTGTCTGCTTTCTAACAGACTGACCGAAGGGACATTTCCATGGCATGTATGAAACTCTCCTGGTTGGAGCATCAGTGAAAATCAGGCCCAAATTAAGCAAATTAAGTCCCAATTAAGTCCAATTCACTGCTCCACAGTTGCCAAATCCATCCCAAACTGACCCAGAATCTGCAAGTGAACAGACTTAAACTGCTAAATGTCTAATTGGGTTTCTAGTTTGAGTTCAGGTCAATGTTTCGTCCCGAAATGCTTCCTGGGAGTCAGAGTTCTCTCTTCATGTTTACATGTACTCATTCACTTACCTTTTTATGAATGAAACAGATGTTTTCTAACACAGCTGTTTATGTTTTATACTGATTATACAACCCGGCGAGTTTCATGTTTATCCAAGCTAGGGCTGGGCAATATATCGATATTATATCAACATGGATCTACGACCTCAAATCAATCACGATTCATTGTATATTTTACCTCGATAACGATAAATGAACAATAATTCAATATGTTATGAATCAGCTTTTCTGCAGCCAAAAGGTTTCCAGACAACGGGCACTGCGGTTTATCGGGGCACGAGTTGCTAAGCCGTCTCCGACTCCGGTGTTGGAGTTATCCTCCATTATGCTTTCCATGCGGCCGGCTGGTCCAGGCCGAAGTCACGTGACTACACGCAAGGACAGAACGTCACTAAGGAGAAAGCAGGCCTTATCAACAGGAACAAATTATCCAAATTATCGTCACTGGAAAAATACATTGATAACCGCTTCATAATTTCCATGTCAATAAATGTTTGATTTCTCGTCCAGCCCTACATCGATATATGAGGCTAGATGTCGTCTTAGAGTTTAGTTATTATAATATCGTGATATGGAAGTAGAGCTGGGCAATATGGAGAAAATCAAATATCACAATATTTTTTATCAAATACCTCAATATCCATACCACTTGACTATTGGTGCATGAACAAATTATTTACATAATGAGATTTTGATAAATAATCATCGTTAATGTGGATATAATGACTAAGTGGGTAAAGGCAAATAATACAACAGTCTGGTAAGTTCAGAAAATGACATCACTTTACTGTAATGCAGCCTTTAAAACCAGAAAAAGACAACACTTATGGCCATATTACGATATCCAAACTCTAAGACGATGTCTTGTCTCATATCACGATATCGATATATTGCCCAGCTCTCTATGGAAGTATTGTCTTTTTCTGGTTTCAAATCGCTGCATGACAGACAGTAAAGTGATGTCATTTTCTGAACTTACCCGACTGTCTTAAAAAACACTTTGCACTCCTGCAACTGGGTGTGACGTCCCTTTGCATCGCACTAGATGTTGTACAGCTTTCACTTGGCATTGAATTAATATTGGATTTATGTTTTTTTTTGATTTCTGGAAGGAAGACGGTACTCCTCCTCCAGCTAGAAGAGTCACAGTGTCAAACAGAAAGTCAGCCCTTTCACTGTTATCTTTGATGTGACAACCCCCCCCCCCCCCACAACAACAGCCCATCAGATCAATCCAAGCACTTCCAGTTTTGTTTTTTTGTTCTTCCTCGTGTTTCTTTGTCTCCATAAGAAATGTGGTATTTGAGATGCTGTCATGCTTCCAGCTGGGGCCCACACTCTGTACGCTGTTTATTTTGTGGAGCTTATGGCAGCATCTCTGAATCAACACGTAGGAGGGTGACGGGGCTGCATGTTCTCCAAAACAAATTCATTTGATGATTTCCTTTCAGAAGCTGCACTGTTCATTAGCTGAAGCAACACGGAGCAAGCGTGTAGAAAGCTTAACACTGCGTTCCACCTCCAAGACACATGACTTGTTCTGTCACTGATAGAAGAACTGAATCTAGTTTGGATGTACGGCTGCACAATATATCGTATTTTATTTTATTTGTTTTTTTTAAATCGGCTTCGCAATTTCAACTGGAGCAACAAACAAATTGCAAAAGGCTGCGACATATCGCAAAAGACACTCGTGGATTATGTTGTATTATGTATTATCTCCCTTTACATCCTGGCTACATGATATGTTATTCCTACTAAAACTGAGGAAAATTAAATGTTGAATGTTGATAAACTTCTTGCTACTGAAACGTCCCCGATTCAACGCCTACACCCCGTCTGGTCCACCGACTCCCCCCTTAGATATGACTTCCACTGGCAGCAGAGAGCCTATGTTACATACTATTATTTATTTTTAATAAAAATAATGGTTTAATTTATTTTTATTTATATTTTATATTTTATTCTTATTTATTTTATCTTAGTCCGGTTGATTAATAAGGCCTGTGGTAAACCCCTGTGTTGTCCTTCTGGGTCAAAATTGAAAATTGAAAAACTTCTTTTGGTGCTTCTTCCAGCGTTTTTTCTATGCTTTTTAAAAAGCAAAAAAAATGTATTCATGGTCAATAAACCCAATGTATACGACATAATTATTACACTTTTAAGTAAAAAAAAAGCAGAAATGATGAATTCTTTTGAATTCTTCTTCCAGCGTTTTTTCTATGCTTTTTAAAAAGAAAAAAAAATTTATTCATGGCCAATAAACCCAATGTATACGACATAATTATTACTATACAAAGCAGAAATGATGAATTCTTTCTACAACTGCTCTTTGAAATGTAACTGTGCTTTTTTTTTTTTTTTTTAAGTAGTGCCTTTTATATTCAATTCAATGTCCAACAAAAGACTGATTTCCTTTCATTTGTTTGAAATTCAACTTTAAAAAATTTTTTATTTATGGAAAGTATTGTCGTTATCACAATATTCATCAACGTTATCCCACAGGGCCAGACGGATCTCATAAAATAGCGTATGTACGACACGCCAGTTGGTATGGCATTATTGGCGTGTTATCAAGACGCATACTCGCGTTTTAGTGTGTTTATCAAAAACACATCAAGTGGCGTGTATGTGTCCGGCCGCTGTATACAGCGAAGACGTACGCGCGGCTAGCTCAAAATGCGTGCAGATAACAGAGAGTTGGCGTGTATGTTTACGAGAAGTCACGATGCCGTGTTGATACTGCATATTTTTCTCATATGCAGCCGTATTTGGCGCTCTGGATAAAAAGTATCCGACAAGCAGGGAACAAAATGTCAACTTGGTTGGATTCAGGCATCAGAATGTCATCGGTTTGCCGCGGTGATTAAGAAACCATCGAATGCTCGTTAAATCGCCTGATCGCGGTCAATGAGTAATCTTTGATTCACTGGCAGCACGGCCGTGTATTACCACAGAGTGAATCTCCTTATTGACAAAGTCTTCTGACACCTGATAACCAACGCTGGCTCCATTACCCAGAGCCTGCCCGACCAGAAAACACTCGCAACCCCTCCTCTTCCTCTTTTATGGCCAATTGTGTACTGATGAATAACCATCCATCGTACTCCGCAGGCTCCGTTTGCTCTCCATTATGGAAATGCAACCCACTAAGATTGATGAGGAGAACACTGAGGATGATTTTTCCGAAACCCTACGGCCAGCTCGCTCTCGCACTGCTCAGGTCTCATTCAGCCAGGCACCTCGTTTCTCTCCGTCTTGTGTTTTTTCCCCCCTTTCTTCTCTATCTGCTTTAGAAGGTGGGCACGTCAAATCCATTACTCAATCTGCTCAATGGAGCAAAACCCATTTACCAGTTGACTCATTTTAGCTGGATCATTTACCCTTTCATCCTCTCTGACAATGCCACAGATGTAACCAGAGGGGGTGAGGCTGTTTTTTTGGGGAGGGAGGGGGGGGGGGTTGGTTGGTTAGGGGTGAGGGAGAATATCATACTTTCTTGCTCTTTTTTACACTGTAGGGACGAAGAGGGAGGGCTTTGGAGTCTGGAAAAAAGCCCCCATGATTACTTAGCGGAGTCACATGAGCCTCATTAAACAGGATGCTATTATATTGTTCTGTTGTGGCACTGCTGAGAGAACAGCCACTAGGTTGTTCATGCTACACGGGACATGTGAAAACTGAAAGGGTCCCTGTGGGAATTTGTTATCGCATGAGTTACAGTATTCTGTCAGCGCGATGGAATTTAGTCGTGGAGGAGTGGAAATGTTCCTTTCTTAGATCTGAACAGGATGCATGACAGATATATTTAGTTATACGGGGAGTTCAAGCCAGTTTAACATCAGATTAATTGGATGAATTTAAAGCTTGACAATGGGCGCCATCGTAGTGAAATGTGCTGCTGCACGGTACCAATCCCAATGTGTTATGCGTTAAGCTGCATTTATAGTATATTCAGGGGATACTGTGGCTACATTTTTTTTCAATTTTGAAACAAAAAACAATCTCCGTCTTTGATCTTCGTCCATATTAACACATTTGACAAGTGGAACTGTTACTGAAAGGTATGTAAAGCATACTAAACCAACAGTAGTGTCAAAACATAGTAGTGTAGATGCAGTCAGTGTAATCACAGCTTTAATTTGTCACCTGCGTCTGCGTTATTGATGCTCTAATCAGGGTGCTAATCAGGAAGTCGTTATGCATTCCGACATTGTTGGCTCGCTTAATTGTTTGCTAACCTGTCTGTTGCGTTCGTCAGTGATCCTCTGGATCTGAATCTTTTTCCTCCCCATGTTTCCGGTGTGGCGGTGGGAGGGGCAAGGGAGAGGGGGGAGGGGGGGCTGCCGCTCTACGTCTTCCTCCTTAAATGTCGGGTCTCTTTCCGGGTTGTCCTCTCCGTGCGACGCGGACTCTGTCGGAAGCAGCCGGGCAGGGAGGCTGTCGCCCCGTTGATTTAAAACAGGATTATAAAAAAAGAAATACTAAATAAAATGGGGAGAAGGAGGAGAGGACGAACGGGGTTTGGTGTGCTGTGCCCTCTTCAGATCATGGCCCTGTTTTCCACAGAGGGGGCGGGGGGGCAGGTCATCCACACTCCGGCTGCACTGGGATCCTACGCCCTCCCCTTCACCTCAGCTGGGCAGCTCCTGCAAAACACAGAGACATTCATTCATCAGACTCAAGAGAGAGAGAGAGAGGAGAGAGAGAGGAGAGAGAGAGAGAGAGAGAGAGAGAGAGAGAGAGAGAGAGAGACTTAGTTTGTATACTGTGACCCACTTTAGCTTCTACAAACACTGTATTTGCCTCGACCCGTCATCAACAAGAGAATAAATGATGCAGCAATGCATTTCAGAAGCACATTGGGCTAAAACATGAAGAGGTGGTGGGGGGGCTGCATGCAGAGCAAGAGGCCCTCAGGGGCCCGCGAGGAGGGAGGCTGCACTGTGTCAGCTTCATTAGAGGCATCACCGCCACATCACTGATCTGCTGGCCGCCCGCGGCAACCGGCCGGGGTTGCCTGGCACGCCGAATGTGATTCCCCAATCAAAAGGCAGAGTGGACGAGACCGTGGATTCCACATATCTCCCATTTTCCAAAACGCCGTCCTGTTCTGTGCCCGATTCCTCGACAGGATGCAGGTTTTAGTCTGTTTAACACGACTAGGGCTGCAACAAACGATCATTGTCACTGTGGATTCATTGGTCGATTCATTTCTCTATTAATCAATTAGTCGTTTGGTATTTACAATGTCGGAAAATGTGGAGAAATGCTGAGCGTTTCCCCAAGATGACGTCCTCAAATGTCTCGTTCTGTCCACAACTCAAAAGATATTCGGTTTACTGTCACAGAAGAGAGAAGAAACTAGAAACATATTCACATTTAAGAAGCTGAAATCAGAGATAAAAAAGAAAGACTCAAACCGATTATCAAAGTAGTTGGCAATTAATTTCATAGTTGATAACTAATCGATTAAGCAATTCATCTTTGCAGCTCTAAACATGATCTGAGTTGATTGTAGCTGGGCAAAGTGACAGTGGAAGCTTCATATATGGAAATGATTCTACATTCAACTACACAAAACATCTAAACGATTCATCAAGTATTTGGGACTGTCCTTTTCGTAGAGCGGGACAATCCGGAGAAAATCAAATATCAAAATACTTCGATATCGATACCGCAACGACATTGTAGTGTTGACTATTGGTTCTTTCACAAAATATTTACACAATGCGATTTTTGATAAATAATCATCAGTAATGTAGATATAATGACTAAGTGGGTAAAGGCCAATAATAGAACAGCTACAACAGTCTGGTAGGTTCAGGAAATGACATCACTTTACTGTAACGCAGCCTTTAAAACCAGGACAAAGACAACACTTATGCCATATTATGATGTCCAAAACCAATATCTAATAAAAGACAATTTCTAGTCTCATATCACGATATAATATCTATATATTGCCCATATTGACTGTTCGTATTAAGTTTTCCAGACTCTCAGGATAGACTCCTGACATGTCTTTAAAGCAGGTATGAGTGGACAGATTCCCACCAATGACACTGCACTGCAAGCTGGCCGATGCGGTTGTGTGTCCAGTGATAAGATTATGCCTTATTACCTCAACTGAACACTGGCCTCACTCCATGCAACACAGAGAAAGATGAAGAGTGTTAAAAAGGCATGTCAAATCCCGCCGTGCGTCTAACTAACCATGAAATAAGGGTGGTCGGTGATATGTTACAACGCCTAATCAGAAACAGAGGGTGGGTGCATTATACATTTAAAAAAAAAAAAAAAGGGGCAAAGCAGAGTGAGAAAGCCCCAGAGAGATTCTGCAAATTCATGCAAACTCATGAATGAATGAGAAGGCTGCAGCAGCTCAGGAATGGCAACAGAGGCGAAGGACCGTTTTAGGCCCTGTTTCTACTATTTGTGGTTCAGCTTTAAATATAGTGCCTGGCTATATATACACACACACTCACACACTCACACACACACACGGCGCAAAGTGGCAGCATTACAGAGCTGAAGCAACTGGAAAGGCGTGAGTACAGACACCACACCAGGTCTCCAGCATTTTTTGCATTCTCTCTACCTGGGAAAGTAGCAACAGCAGCAGCAGCAGCAGAACGCCCTCTAGTTACATCCATTCTTATCAAACCAAGAATGCAAAATTGTCTGTCACAAGACTGACTTTCCTTTGGTGATGCTGTGGGCGCTGCACGCTCGTTTAGAGTGGATGCAATTGGCTTTGCTTTGGCAACGAGTTGCTTATGAATTATGCACTGATGGAGAATAAGGAGCCTGGTTTCTACAAGAAAAATCTGCAGGAACTGGATGTACTGGCAACATCTTTCTAATATTTGATTACAGTCCAAACATTTTCAAAATCCATGTTTAAATCCTCTGCTTCTCTTTATCTTCATCTCCTCCCTTTTTAACTGGCACAGATTCAAAAAGAGAGATCAGTAAAGCATATTGAATTCTGCGTGGATCCCCTCATTAGTGTACTTCTTGAAAAGAGTAGGTGTTCCCAATATGTTGTACATTCAATTCTTGTCATCTGGCTTCCCGCTCCACGGAGTAAAAAAGTGTTGGTAGCATCATTTAGCTAAATAATGAAGAGGTGTCTGTTCGTGCTCTTTCACGGCGTTTGTTAGCCACTGAGCGGTCGGGGGAGTCGCTCTTGCAGCGGTGGAAGTTCAAAGGCAGCTTGCTGAGGGATTTGTCTTTAGGCTGTGGGCTGATCACACATGAAAAGGCTGCTTTATCTGCCCGGGGTGGTCAAGTCTCGACCTTTTATCCTTCATGCTGCCGGAGCTCGCTTCCCATGTCTGATGTCAGGCCGAATCTCTGCTCTCACACGGGAAGCAGAGGGCCTGGAGTGTGTCTGCTGCCTCGCTGAGCAAGGCCAGGGCCACACAGAGGCTCTGGACAATGAAAAAGATTAACGCTGATAATTAGGAATCTACAGCGGACCCAGATAAGAACCCTGGGGACCGCCTAAATGTTTTTTCACAAGGGTCCAATGACAAGCTCTTCTTTTACATTTCAGAACAGTTGCACTAAGAGAATATGGACATAAACGCACACACTGGAGTTAAGGAAGTTAGATCTTACGTACAGCTGCTACATTCACTACATTTAGAGTGTCTGGAATCCTGCAGAAACAATATGTATATTATAAAAACAATAACTATAGCACACTTGCCTAGTACTTCTACATCATTTCAGTCTATTTCTTTGAAGTATATTTTCTGAATTGACATTTTGTCTAGTTTTTGGTTGCCTAGACAATGTGATTTGTTATATTAACTTAAGCAAGCTTTAAGATGAGACAAATACAAATTTGCAATACATGTTTGAAATGAAAGCGTACTGTCGTACTATTCCCCACTCTCTCTCCCCCTTTCATGTCTTCATCTGTCCTACCATAAAGGCCGAAAATGCCCAAAAAAAACAATCTTTAAAATAAAAAATAACTTAATTCATCGTACATATAGATTTAGAAAGACACAAAAGATATTTAAAATGGCATAACAGTATTAAACCTGCATAAAAGTGGTATGATCAGAAACTATCACTGTACAAATGTGTCCACTAAGCTTTAGAGTAGGCGCCTCAGGTCGTAGCTTCGTTATCGCTGACATCTGATTATATGCCCGTTAAACATTTTAAAGCTCCAATCTTCTATTCCAATGATGTGGGTGGAAAGCCACAAGGGCGATATTTTGGTTCTGACATTTATTCGCGAAGAGAAAGTTGACACAGGGATGTTCTTTTTTTCCACCAACAACATGCTTTGAGCTATGCACAGATTCAGCTGATGGCTTCTGAATGCAACCACAGTTTTCTACATTGGGAGAATAAGAAGCTTCCTTTGGGCAATCAGGGGTTAAGCGACTTGCTAAAGGGCACGTCAGCCTGATTTTCCCAACAAGTCGAGGTTTTGTGAACTGGTGACCTTCCTCCTGACAACCTGCCTTGGTGTCCTTAAGGCTAATTCTGCCCTCAATTTTACTGATATGTCGCCACCTATGTTTCTGCCAGAAGCCGTATGTGTCAGAGGCTCCAGCGCGGTGACTGAGTCATGACACAGAAAACAAACCACTCAAATGCCACAAAACCCAGCAGGAGACTGCTGGGTTTGGGTTGGACATGATGTGAGTGTGCAGCATTCTGCTGGCTTTTACAAGGAAACATGTGACGCTATCAGATGACTGCTGCTGAGTGATTCAGCGCAATATTTGGGTCAGATACAAGTGATAATTAGAGCAGAACAAGATGTGTAATAGACTGGATTTAAAAATACATTTTCAAGGTTGGGTTTTTTTTGTGTTATTGTCGTTAGTCTAGGCTAGAGGTTTTACCATTCTGACACTGTGGGCCCCCTCTCAGACAAAATTAAGAAAAGAAAACAAAGAAAAAGTTTTGCTAAAATCTTTTTTCAGTGATTTTAGAGATGATAAGTCTCTAATACAACACCAAAGCATTATAGCAGTAGCAATATATTGGCCAGGCATCAGCATGTGTTATCCGTGTGAGTGTGTGTGTGTGTGTGTGTGTGTGTGTGTGTGTGCTTCTTGCAGGTCCATTTTTACTGCCCTGGCGTGTTAAGGAGCAGCCGAGCAGCCTGGAGCAGAGCGATAACAGTCAGCGGTACAGGGCTGGTAGTTGTGGGGGGAGGGGGTGGGGGTTTCCGGCTGCTGTTGAGAAATCCATCACCACGTTTTCCCACTGCGCATCCACATCTGCCGAGCCCGATCACCGCAGACCCCTGCGGCACCGTCCACACCCCGTATAAACTGTGATTACTGCAAACTGGACTAACTCGGTCCTGTGCGGTTTATTGGATGGTGTAATCACTGCAGATTGTCTGGACCATCCTCAACACAATATGGATATGCTTCTGCCAAATGTGATGAATGCAAGTGAACCGATATATATATATTCAAGTCATATGACATGGCGATAACAATACACAACTACAGATCCACTGTATTGTAATAAAATAGTTAGAACTGCTCCCTCTTTGTCGCTTGTTAGACCAATCGCTCATTTTGGTCTTACTTGCTTGTTTTTGTCCATTAGTCTTTTTTTTACGCTTTTTTCATGCTGAATTACTTGTTTCTGAGAAACTTCTGAGCACATCTCTGGTAAACACATGCTTTTGCATACATCTTTGTAGAGGAACTCAGTTTTACAGATGGTAAATGGACTGCATTTGTGCTTTTCTAGTCTTAATGACCACCCAAAGCGCACAGATCTGTCGATTAAATCAACTAATCGTTTGTTGTTTTTGTTTTTAAATTAGGCATTAAACTATCATTTTGCGCTTATTGTCAAAATAATAGACTTGGCGTGTAAATGAAATGCTTCGGGTAACGTTTTCACCCGTGAGACAGGGCTGAGATTTAAATGAGAGCTGTTGGGTGAGTCGTGCGAGTGAAACTACTACACAAAGACGGGCAGCCATTTTAAAAACATACTCTCCCTGAACTGTGAAAGCAAATACTTGAAGCAACGAGCTGTTCGTTTGCAAGAACATGCAGCTGTGTTGCCGATAACGTCAGATACCAACACGTGATACTGACCCTAAACCAAAGTACACAATTACCAGTCAGCAGCATTTCTGTGACAGATACAAAAGGCTGCCCTATAAATCACGGGCCATTGTGTACTGATGTTAGGGTGGCAGTTGGCATTTTTGGCAGGCATTTGGCTCTTGGCTAGCAACTTAATTGACTAAAAACGGAGCGATGGCCAATAATTTTGCCACATATTTCAATTCATGTACAATTTGTAAACTTAAAAAAAGAATTAAATCTGATAAAAGTGTACAAGAAATTCCAATTTACCTGCCTTATCTTTAGTAAGTGCTTATAAAGACTGTATATAAACATATATTAAACCTAATTGCAAAGGTTCAACAACAAATCTGTTCATAAAAAATATTGAAAGATCTTGCCAATAGTGCAGCCTAAACAGGAGGATTGTTATTGAATCGACGTTGCGGAGACATCAGTTGCTCCTAAAAATATACATGGCACGCTACAGCATGCCTGATCAAAGTGTCCAACACATATCAGGGGTTGTGTGTCATGATATCTTTACAAATCATGTTAACTGTTGATGAAATGAGTTAGCAGGAGATCTGCAGTGGATTTCAGGGCTTCAGGTTTCAAGAGGAGGGCACCCTGTCCTGACCTCTACAGGAGGGCTTTCAAAATGACTGATCTGCCCCTCAGTTTAAAGTCTGGGCGGATCAATCTTTCTCCAATATTCATTCATCCCTCAGCGTTTGCACAAACGCGCCTGACGAGACGAGCGACACACACGAGATGAAACATGTTGTTGTCAGATGCTTTGTGCGACTGTGAATCACACAGAGTCAAAAAGAGCAGGTGTTGCAGGTCGTGGCCTGTTGGAGAAGAACAAGGACACGTGATCGACATGATGCTCCCATGAGTTAAAGACCCCAAAATGAATATTCCTTAAGGGCTGCAACTAACGATTATTATCACTGTTGATTAATCAGTTGATTGATTTCTCATTTACTCTGTTAGCCGTTTTGTCTACAAAATGTCAGAAAATGGTAAAAAATGTTGATTAGTTTCAGCTTTCCAAAGCCCAAGATGCCGTCCGCAAAGGTCTTGTTTTGTGCACAACTCAAAGATATTTAGTTTACTGTCAGAGGAGTAGGGTTGGGCATCGTTTGGATTTCAACGATTCTGATACAAATTCTGATTCTTCATTTCGATTCTGGTCACATTCTTATTTCACAAATAAGAGAAACGTTTTATTTTTGATTCAATGCTGGGTTGCAGTTTTTTCCGGGCTTTTTCCCCAATGGAAAATAAAGCCACACTCGAGCGCCGCTTACTGCGCTCCATGGCTACAACACAACAAGCGCCTGGCCCCTTACGTAAACCAAAACTTGCGCATATTAAATTGGGAAGCAATGATGGGATTTGAAACCCAAATCCTCCAATAAAGAAACGATTCTACTGGAATCGGAAATTTTGAAACGATTCCAAGTAGGAATCGGTTCTCGATGCCCAACCCTACAGAGGAGGGAAGAAACCACAAATATTCACATTTAAAGGAACACTATATGACCTTTAGCGCGAGCTGTAGTTCCAATGAGACAACCTGTAGGGGGACCGAAGCTCCCCCTTTAAGAAGCTGGAATTAGTTTTTGAAAGAATTGATTCAAACTAATCAAATAGTTGGTGATTAACTTAACAGTTAACAACCAATCGATTCATTAATTAACCCTTGCAGCTCTATTTCAGTCTGAACTTCAAGTTGAATGTCTTTTGAGCGTCCACGCTTTATGAAAAAGTTTAAATAGCTGCAGTAGCCCTTTAAGCTGCAAATATCTGACCATAGAGTCATCGTGAAGGCATTAATGCCAAAGTTCACACACAGCACGCCAGCATTAAGTTACACTGTAAGCATGAATCCGGTTTTATTAGGGGAGTGGGGAAGAGGGGTAATCCAAGGGATTTGTTTCTCATTGGGGCACAGACAGAACTGCCGATTGGGTCGAGGTTGGGGGGGGAGTTGGCTTTTAACTAGGCCGCTGAATTCCCTCATCTGACCCAGGAAGGCTCGGTTTGCGGCCCAACCTTGAGGGTGTACTGCCAGCACCAGCTGTGGGATATTTACAGCTTGTTGCGGCATGTTTCCGGGCAACCATTAGACACAGCTCCCGCCACACAGCATGCTTATTCACTGTATCAACAAAACTTTACGGCTGATTTTTGTGGTAAAAGCAACAGCAGGTGGAGCTGTGAAGTTTGATTTCCTTTGAATGCTTCTATATCGATTAATTCCCCAAACTATTTGGGGAATTGCCCCAGTGTGGGATTAATAAAGTCTTTGTTTATAGAGACATGGACATCCATCGGAATCCATATACTATGTCATGCTAGCTCGTCGTAAAGAGGGTTAAATAATGCCCCAAAGTTAGGCAACATTTTAGTGAGGGAAACACTGGCAAGGCCATTTGAAAAGGGGACCATGGTCTTTTAAGGGCCCCCTTAAAAGACCATGCCAGTTTTTCCCTTGACCTCTCACCTCAAGACTGTAGAGCTGCCCTGTATTGGTGTGCTCGTGTTGAATAAAAAGTGCATTAACGTTACTGATAGAATTCCTTTCATATCAGAGCTAAATTGGTTGTACAGCCCCAAAATGGACATTGAATCGGAAATTGAATCGGGACTTTGAGATTCGGAATAGCGAGATCTGAGCTAGTGACAACTGGTGACGGAGGCGAAGGAGCTGCTGGCCTTGTATCTGAAGCTTGGCTTGTGACTGTGATTGTGCCTGTGCGTCTACGCTGCCAACCCTGGCAGTGGAATATGATCCCCCCCCGCCTCCTCTTACCCAATCATGGGTGAGTCTTTGGAGAGGTATGGGAGAGAGAGAGAGAGGAGGGCTGATGGAGTGCAAGGGCAGCACTTCTGAGGTGGTGTTGGTGGTGCTTTGTGGGGATGGGATGGGAGCGGTGAGGAGATCTGTGCCTCTCGGCTCGTGAATCACACCCACGCTGCCGGGCCGCTGTCAATACGGCAGTCTATCTAAGCACACACACACACACACACACACACACACACACAAAAACAAACAGCCACACATACTGCGAAAAGCACACGCCCACACATTTAACACGGGGCGCCCTAACTGTCACTGATCCACTGTTTGTGATCAGAGCCTCCGGCATGACTACAGCAATAACAAAAAATAAGTAAGATAATACCTGTTATACACCCATGTGAGGACACACACGGCCGCACTAAAGGCATGTGGAGCGGGGAGGACCTGTTGGCAGGTCACACAATACTTTTGGTTTGGTTTGTTGTTGAGACTTGTCGCTGACTGCATCACCGACGTGGATTATGCGGTTTGACCAGTCAGGTTACATCACTGCCACAGGCAAACACACTCTGACGCCATCCCTGAAAGGTCATGTGATTGGCTGACCCAGTGGAACAATGACAGGGAGAGCGCTCACAGTTAGGAGAGGGTTATCCTGTGAACTAGTTACCATCGGCAGCGAAGCAGTTCACCTGGCGAAGGTTCAGGAACTTTGGCGACATGCATCAGAGGAGCTCATTAGGGCTGCAACTGACGATTACTTAGATTGTCCATTAATCAGTTTTCTATCTTCTGGATTAATGGATGAGTTGTTTATAAAATATCAGAAAATGGTGAAAAATTACCACACCAACTCAGAAATATCGATTCATTCCCCCATTTCAAGTCACAACTCAAAACGCATCTGTTCAAAACTTCCTATTCCACTTGAATGTCCATTGCTCTGCCTTTTCTGTTGTGTTTTTTGTTGTTGTGGTTTTTAATGTATGTATATGCTGTATGGCGTCCTCGAGTGCAGAGAAAGGCGCCTTTAAATAAAATGTCTTATTATAAAATGTGGATCAGTGTTTCCCAAAAAAGCCCAAGATGACGTCCTTGAAGGTCTTGTTTTGTCCAAAACTCAAAGAGAATCAGTTTACTGTCACAGAGGAGAGAAGAAACTAGAACATATTCACATTTAAGATACTGGAATCTGAGTTTTCATGATAAGTGAGTCAAATCGATTCCAGAATCAGTTGTCGATTAAAGGTCCTCTAAGAGATGTTGGGTGACGGCACTTCCTGTTGACGTTTAGAGTACATTCAAGCAAAACAAGACCAGCTCGCACTTCCCTCCTCCTACTCAACCCCCCAACCCCCACCCCCAAAATCCTTCTGGTCGATTATTGGCTGAAACACTGTTTGATGGTGCAGGTTGGCACATATTGTTTTTGTGGGTGGTGTTTTTGTAGCCTGGGCTGTCTACAGAGACCACGTTTTTTAGTGAGGAGATCTTTGCTGTATGTGACAAAAAATGCTGTAGCCTAAATGACATGTGACATCGCTTAGATCACTTTTAATTTAAGAGTTCACAACGGTTTAATTTGAGTCTTTGCAGCTCAAGCTGTGTGTGCTATCCATTTGTTTTTGAGTAAGAATATATATATATATATATATATATATATATATATATATATATATATATATTGTGGCCAGGTCAACTCAGTTGGTAGAGCAGGCGCACATATATAGAGGTTTACTCCTAGACGCAGCGGCCGCAGGTTTGACTTCGACGTGCGGCCCTTTGCTGAATGTCATTCCCCCCCCCTCTCTCCCTTTTCATGTCTTCATCTATCCTATAGAAAATAAAATGCCCGAAAAAATAATCTTAAAAAAAGAATATACATATAGAAATTGTTTTGTCCCTTTCAAGCAGCCATGGGTTCCCATTTAATTCAATAAAAGCATCAATAGAATCTGTGCACTTCAGTTGTGTTGTCCAACCATTGCATGGCTGCTACTACACGTGATTAGTGTTGCCTTTACAGCTAAATCTGCCGCTGACTGTTTCCATCCGTCGCTTTGTTTCATGAAAAAAAATGGCCATCATGAGATCTCAGAATTTTCATTCATTCAAACCTTTATTTAACCAGGATTAAAAAAAAATGTCTTTTACAAGAGTGTCGTGGCAAGTGGCAGCAGCGCGGTTTCAAATAGACACAGAGACACTTCCAGGTAAAGACAGTACATAAACACACTTTCACTCATATTCAACCAACAATGTCATCATAAATAACCCTGGAGTCCAGGGTGACGTTTTAAAACTTTAAAATGTCTTAACCAACTGTCTAAGACTCAAAAACATAAAATCAACAATGATATTAAGAAGGGAGAAGCAGCCAAATCCTCACATTAAAGAAGCTAAAACCGATGAAAAATGACTTAAACAACGATCAAAATTCCTAATGATAGATATCGAACCCATCTCTTCGTTAATCGGCTGTCAGAGCACAAGAGTGAAATATAAAAGCCGAAATGCTCAGAGAAAACAGACACTGAAGACCGAGCATCTCCTTTGGACCGCCACTTACTTCCATTCCATTAAACCCAAGCGCTCAATCCAAGAACCTTCTCCTAATGTACATGTACAGCTCTAGGTACAAACCTCATGTTTGGACAGCCTGTCCTGCAAAAGGCCACAGGCTCAATCCCAGCAACAGCTGCACGTCCTGCCTCAGTGTAGCAGCAACTACTCCCAATAACGCTTATGCTATTGATTATTTTAGCCTAATGAGTGCTCTTCATATGTTCCCAGAGCCCAAAGAGATGTCTTCAAACTGCTTATTGTGACAAACAAATCTAGTGCTGAACGTTTTTCATTGTAACAATCGTTAATAATAATCGTTTAAGCCACTTATTCAACAAACATACCAATCAGCCTCTGGTTGTACCTTCCCAAATATGAAGATTTGTATTTTATTATATGTATATTGAATATCTTTGGGTTTGAGGTTGTTAGTTGGACAAGACTTGATCTATAAAGATACTCCCTCTGGCTCTGGGAACTTGTGGTGAGCCTCTTACACTATTTTTACACATTTTATAGGCTAAATAGAAAATGGCATGATTGTATATCAGTTTGATTTGTATTGAGAGATGATTTTATGGATAGTCCCCATGCCAATCTCTAGGTATGGTGAAGGGTATGTGATGAGTTTGGGGGGGGGACTTTATCAGGATGCATAGTATCCTAATTCATGAAATAACTGGCCTTTAATAATACATCTCTCTCTATATATGTGTGTATATATATATATATATACACACACATATATATACACACACTCACACAAACAAACACACACCAACTGTGGTGCTTATGAGTTTATGAGCACCACTTAAATAAATATATAATATAAATATACCACTGAATGGTGTGTATATCACACACACACATACAAACACACAGTGGGTTCATAAGTTTATGAACCCATGCTAAAGCTAAATAAATGATATGTGTACTGTATACAAATAATTAAGTAAACTGTATTCACTGTAAAAAAAATTAAGCAATTATTCATGAAGAACTACTGCGTACATAGGCCCAGGTTTGTTTTAAAGATAATCTATAATATCTTTTTTAGGACAAACCGTATCGTGTTTGGGAATCTTCTAAAAACAGTTTCCATGTTTCATCCTCCACAGTTTACGCCTCAAATCATCTGCGACAACAAAAGCTCCGTGGCAGAGGAAAGAAATGCCTTCTAGAAACAAAACGCTGATGACATCAATGTGACACTCGAGGACAGAGGGCGTGCACGCCCGACTCGGCATGTGTAGGAACGTCTGCCGTCACCAGTCCAACGCGTTCTCATCAATGAGGCGTCACAGGAGAGGCAGTGGGGCGAGATCAAGGCAGCCGACTGGGACTTAATATAGTTAGTCACAAGTACTATCAGGTTTATGAACGCAGGTGAGTGGGAAGAGGAATGCTGTTGTTTTAGGGACAATAGAACCTGCCTATTTAAAGCCTTCGCCCATAACTGTTTTGTGAAATGTCTCCATTAGTACTTATGAAACATGGCCCTTGCAAAATGAGGCCAGCAACACGGCCAAGCCAGGAAGTGGTAATACAGGCGTGTGTCACAATGTTAGAAACCTTCGAGTGGTTGACCCCCCTCAAGAAAATGCATTTTCTGTCCTGGCGTCTGGTGAGCAGACTAGGAATTGTTTTTTAATGTCGATTCATCTGTTTGTCATTTTCTTGATTAAATCGATTAGTTGATTGGTCTATAAAATGGTGAAAAGTATTGAGAGAAGAAACTAGAAAATATTCACTTTTAAGAAGCTGGAATCCCAGAATCTTTTGGTATTTCATGAAAAATAAATCAAATCAATTACTGAAATAGTTGCAGATTAATTTAAGAGTTCACAACTAATCGATTTATCAATAAATCTTTCAAACCAATCAAAATGATTCATCCTTCCAGCGATTTTAGTTGCTGATCAATTCATCTTTGCAGCCCTCTAAGGTAAGATCAGCTCAAAAGACAAAATAAACCAAAGCCTTTGAGGGTTAAAATGAGTCCTTTAGTCAATTATTAAAATGTGATTAATCGGTTAATCATCAACTCATCTTTGCAGCTCTAGAGCATGGTGCCACTCAAAGGATTCACCAAACCATTCCTCACATTTCTATCTCAGATTTGTTTCCAGGAGACATAGCGGCAGTCAGACTATTTTGTCTAAAAGAAAAAGTAGATAAGGGCGCTATCTCCTGAGCTCTAAATGAATACCTCGAGGCTATTGAACATGGAAAAACAACTTCCTGCTCTTTTCATTCTGTTTGACTGACTTGACTTGGGGGAAAACCCCAAATACAAGCAGACCAAACAACACGGCAATCGAAAACCAACAGAGTCTCTTCAAAGCCTTTTATCCCTGTGTACTTCTCAAGTACCCAGGGTGGTTTTGAACAGGTGCCGAGGCCGCGAGGATCGTGACACTCACTCAACACAGTAATGGCCGTGTAAGACCTTCGATTCCAGAAAGAAAAAGAACAGGTGTGACGTTACGAGCTGCACGACAACACAAGCTACCAACCCCCCCCCCCTCTCTGGCTCTAAGCTCTGGGTAGATTTTGGGGGCTGGGCAAGGTGTCAGCTCGGCGGCTGATGATGGACAACAGTCCACCCAGCAAGTCACCTCGCACTCCTCCCTATCTACCCCGCAAAGCCCTCAGAGGCGCCAGCAGTGCACCCCACCGGCCGATGGCTTCCCGGGCTGATTAGAGACCGTCTCTAGCACTTTTGGCTAAATCAAGCATGTGAAAGCTAAAAAAAGAAATGTTACATTTAGGGTGAGGAAAAATTTATGTGAACACAAAATATATTAAAAAATAAATAAATAAATAAATAAATAACAGCCATCAAAAATGACATGTTCTCTAGAAGTAATTATGGTTTTTAAGTGAAGTGGCAGTCATGTCAATTCAAACCAATTACATCGGAGGGAACACACACACACACGCAAACACACACACGAACACACACACACGAACACACACGAACACACACACACACACAAATCTCTTACCGTCAAAGATTAAAGATGCCAACAGGCGGTTTGGAAGTGCTCTGACACAAATGTCACACACCAAAAGTCGTGTTTCAGATTGAGGCCAGTTAATTTAAAACGAGCGAGATAGTCCAAGTGAAAGCTCACAGAGGGATACAGTCCTGAAGAGATTGAGGGTCCAACTCAGAGCAGCACATGTGCCATCGACTGCTGCAAAAGTGACAACTGCTGGTTGACCGCCTCGGGCTGAACGCCCCAAATTACCCTTCTCACTGGACACCCCCACATCCAGCCAACAACAACTCCCCCCCTGTGCTGCTGCTGCTGCTGCTTCTTGTCACCACACTCACAGTACACTCATACCCTCCCCTCTCCCCCTCCCACCCACAAACCCCTCCCAGGTCACCCTTTGCCCTAATATGCCTTCAGCAACTGCCACCAATTCATCAGTGTCTTGTGTTGGCAAATGAGGTGCTTGTTGTTCGGCTCTTTAAAAAAGGGAATGGTTACTACAAATCATCAGTACACTGGAGCTGCAATTAACAAATATCTTCATTATTGACTGATCTGTCAATATTTCTTTCAAATACTCAATCACGCGGTCTATAACATGTCTGAAAATGGTCAAAAACATCCACAAAGTGTTCCCAGAGCCCAAGAGGACATCGTTAAAGTGCCCATATTATGAAAACAAATTCTGGGTCATTTTGTGTCTCTGGTGCTTCCACACGCATACAAACTTGGGGAAAAAAAACTATCCATGGTGTTTTGAGTGAGATCCGGTTTCTGAATGTCCTCTGTCTTCAGTCTCCGGGTGAGCTGTTCAACATCTGCACGGCTTTCTACGTCACTAGCCGAGACGAGGTGGCTAACTGTAGCACACACTAGCATGCTAGCTCGTTCTCAATGGCAAAACACAGCAACAACACACACTAGTTCACCATAATCTCCAAAAGAACTACTTCCTGTCCCTGTTCTACTTCCTGTCCCTGTTCTGCAGGTATTCTACAAGTGTCCCTGGTCTAGAAGAAGTCTCCCAGCTAATCCTGCCTTGGACTGACCAAAGCTGGAGAAAGAGTTATCTAGCTGATGGGATCTTACCGAGCTACTGAGCATGTGCAGCTCCCATCAAAGATAGTATAGAAGTGAGATTGTCTCACTCTGATGCTAAAACAGAGACCTAAACACAAAAGGGTGAAAACAGGATCTCCAGCAAAGAATATGGTGTTTTTTGAAAATCAAACCATGTAAACCTATTCTGGTACTACCTTAAAATACAATTATGAATGTGATAAAGAGCATCATATGGCAGCTTTAAATTGCTCGTCTTGTCTGAGCAACAGTATCATAATGATAAATCATTTTAATCCAACATCACAGCTGGCTGCCATTGATTTCTATTTGTTTCCATACAGTCAAAGTGAAATTGTTATGAGACTAGTAATCTATAATGACTATAATCATTAGACATATGTGACATTACTTACATATGTTTACCACCATGTTTTTACACTATAAGGAGACAAATGGAAGGTGTGTATGTATGTATATATATATATATATATATATATATATATATATATATATATATATATATATATATATATATATATATATATATATATATATATATATATATATATATATATATATATATACACAGAGTGAGGGAGTCACCTAGCTGTGTCAGATGTGTGTCAGATCCTCGTCGCACACCGATCTGTCCTTCATGCACGTGTGTGTGTGTGTGTGTGTGTGTGTACATCCTCCATTTGGATCATGAGCTGCCGGCAGCGGGACGGCAGCTGCCTACATACCTTTTGTTCAACTGGACCCTTCAAGGTCCCCCTAGCCCCACCCCCAGAACACACACACACACACACACACACACACACACACACACACACACACACTTGCATGCTCAGCTGTCGGAGAGTTCAACAAACCGGTAATGTCTCGTGCCCCTCAGCCCAAACTCTCTACACTCAATTCCAAAATGACTCCTCTGCTGTCAAACTCCGACGTCTTCCCTCCCTGTCAGCTTCGATGAAGGCTGCCGCTGACGACGGGGATCCGACGCCAAGTCCAAAGCTGTGGAAATCTAATCCTCACAGATCCGAACTTGGCGAGCTACGGTCAGGTGACCGAAGAGAGGACTGTAAAAGGAGAGAACCGCCGTCTGTGACTGTTTGCAACAGTGGCTCCGCTTCCCAAGGAATGAATCTCAGCCCGTGCCCTTTCCTGACCTGGAAATCTCCGAGGGGGCCTGGAGGGTGTGGGAAATGGGAGGCCGGGAGGCTGCTAAACAGTTGTGTCATTGAGCTTCCACACAACACAGCGTATGAATGTATGGTTGCAGGCACGTCTGTGCCCAGAGCCCCACGGGTTAAACAAGGGGCGAAACAAATTCCAAGGGCCCATTTGGTCTTGAGGCCATAACTTATATGGATAAATTATGAGATGGAAGGGCAGAAAAAAATGCACTCCCTTCGCCTATCAGGGGCAGGAAATCTGCCCATGGATGGGAAAAATATACACTCACCGGCCACTTTATTAGGTACCCCATGCTAGTAACGGGTTGGACCCCCTTTTGCCTTCAGAACTGCCTCAATTCTTCGTGGCATAGATTCAACAAGGTGCTGGAAGCATTCCTCAGGGAGTTTGGTCCATATTGACATGATGGCATCACACAGTTGCCGCAGATTTGTCGGCTGCACATCCATGATGCGAATCTCCCGTTCCACCACATCCCAAAGATGCTCTATTGGATTGAGATCTGGTGACTGTGGAGGCCATTTGAGTACAGCGAACTCATTGTCATGTTCAAGAAACCAGTCTGAGATGATTCCAGCTTTATGACATGGCGCATTATCCTGCTGAAAGTAGCCATCAGAAGTTGGGTACATTGTGGTCATAAAGGGATGGACATGGTCAGCAACAATACTCAGGTAGGCTGTGGCGTTGCAACGATGGTCAATTGGTACCAAGGGGCCCAAAGAGTGCCAAGAAAATATTCCCCACACCATGACACCACCACCACCAGCCTGAACCGTTGATACAAGGCAGGATGGATCCATGCTTTCATGTTGTAGACGCCAAATTCTGACCCTACCATCCGAACGTCGCAGCAGAAATCGAGACTCATCAGACCAGGCAACGTTTTTCCAATCTTCTATTGTCCAATTTTGATGAGCTTGTGCAAATTGTAGCCTCACTTTCCTGTTCTTAGCTGAAAGGAGTGGCACCCGGTGTGGTCTTCTGCTGCTGTAGCCCATCTGCCTCAAAGTTCGACGTACTGTGCGTTCAGAGATGCTCTTCTGCCCACCTTGGTTGTGACGAGTGGTAATATGAGTCACTGTTGCCCTTCTATCAGCTCGAACCAGTCTGGCCATTCTCCTCTGACCTCTGGCATCAACAAGGCATTTCCGCCCACAGAACTGCCGCTCACTGGATGTTTTTTCTTTTTCGGACCATTCTCTGTAAACCCTAGAGATGGTTGTGCGTGAAAATCCCAGTAGATTAGCAGTTTCTGAAATACTCAGACCAGCCCTTCTGGCACCAACAATCATGCCACGTTCAAAGTCACTCAAATCACCTTTCTTCCCCATACTGATGCTCGGTTTGAACTGCAGGAGATTGTCTTGACCATGTCTACATGCCTAAATGCACTGAGTTGCCGCCATGTGATTGGCTGCTTAGAAATTAAGTGTTAACGAGCAGTTGGACAGGTGTACCTAATAAAGTGGCCGGTGAGTGTACACCACCACCTAACACAACAATCGCATGTCAGGATACAGTTACTTGCTCAGTAAATGCTAGGGGTGGAACGATTCATGTATTCGTATGAATTTACACAGAGACTACACGGTACAGAAATACACAAAAATAACCAAATTAATGTAATGCAGAACTACTGTTCGATATGCGGGGTCTTTAGGGACGCCTAATCTGTAGCTCCGCCTTAGCCCTGAAGCTCTGATTGGCGCCACCGCCTACGTAGCCGAGCA
Organism: Etheostoma nigrum; assembly: GCA_029931835.1. Taxonomy (NCBI): domain Eukaryota; kingdom Metazoa; phylum Chordata; class Actinopteri; order Perciformes; family Percidae; genus Etheostoma; species Etheostoma nigrum. The sequence goes on from CM057242.1 coordinate 2,934,916, forward strand.
TTTATATGCCAATACGATGTATATTTCCATATATCGGTATCGACATTTATAATGGCAATTTAAAAAATATATATATATTTCAATAAAAACGGACGGTCAACCATGTTATGAGCATTGGCGTTGCATAGTTTGTCCACCAGAGGACGCTCTACAACGTGCCTGTTGGCAACAATATGTTTTTGTTGAAAGGACTTTAAGTTTCATATCTTAAGTTTGCATTTTTATACATTTTATTAATCAGAACTTTATATTTGGATGTTCCTCTGTTCTGTTGTGACAATAAAACAAATTATTAGCATATTATTTTAGTGAGAACTCATAAATAACTACAAATAACTGGAGTTTTTTTTTAATATACAGTATATATATATATATATATATATAAATAAATATATATCGGCATATGGGATTTAATAAAAAACAAATATTCGTATCGTATTGGCTTTAAAAACCTTTTATTGGTGGGGCTCTAATTACTTACAAAGAGCTAAAAGTTTATTGGTATTGTTATTTTCATACTGTTTTTTCTATACTGTATTTTTGTAAGCTGAAATCTGCTGCTGGAAATTCAATTTCCTTGCTGGAGTTCTCCTAAAAGAATCAATAAAGAGAAGTCTAAGTTATGTTTGGTGATGCAGGTTGGCACAGCTTGTTTTTGTTGAAGTTTGTGGAGCCTGGGCTGTCTACAGAGACGAGGTCGCTTAGAGCAGCTTTAAGATCGCACGTCTGGGAAAAGGTTTCCAGTAGTAGGCGAGAGAGTGGTGGATAAGACGAGGACTGCGTGTCGGCGTTGTTGCATGGGAGTAAATCTCACAAATACATCTAACAAGCTAACGCATAACAGCAAGAAAAACGCTTATCTTTTGTGGGGTACAGGTCTCGCCGACGTAGAATTTCCTTTATTTTATTATTCTATGTAATTTCATGAATTCATAAATAAGAGATGCTTATTTTTTTTGGAGTCTGGGGATGGTGCGGGGTACTTATTGTTGCAGCTTACTTTACACACACTTGTGTTGCAGCTAGCCCAGGGGAGAGACTCTATGACACTAGGTGGTACAGCCCGATACATGCACAATAAAAAAAAAAACAATTGCCTTCTGCATTTTACTTTTGCTTTTCCCTCCATTGTACCGAACTCGAACCGAACCGTGATGTCTGAATACCGTTCCAGCCCTAGTAAATGCCTGATCTCACGGCCCCTTTTACAGGTTTTTCCACGGCTTGCCATCCACATTTGTCGTCCGTGTGCACGGCTGCCCGGGGGCCCTCCATGTTGAACACAGGGTGTTGGCCCGGAGCCTAAAATGGAGATCTAGGAGCCTACCTCCGCTCTCCCTGAGACAAACGCGAGCGTTTGCCAAGACTGTGTGATGCTGGCTACATGTGGTGGGGATCCGGCACTGAGGAGAGGTGGGGGAGGCACAAACACATAACACCAAGAGAGAAAAGATATCTATTCTCTCTCCTTTAACAGAGCGGTGAGAAGAAGCAGATCCTTTGCCCTGAGGCAAGTGTATTTATGTTGAAAGGAAACACACAAGTGTATAAGCTACTGCTCTGGAAATGATAAACATACATCCTGCAATGTAGCTGCAAACACTTGGGCAAAGGTGCAAAGATTGGGTTTTGTGCCATGTGATAGGTGCGCCACCTCCGTGATGTGCCATCACAAAGACAAACTCAAGAGGTTTTGTTGAAGACAAGCTTATTTGGTACTTTGTCTTTGTGTGAAGTGACTGTTAGGTTTGTGAATAAACATGATATGCTTTCAAGGGTTTGACAGTGAATACCCTGATTATGCAAATCTGCCTCCCTCCCGAGGATGAGGCAAATTACAAAAAAAATGACAAAGCTTTTCTCTGATGTGGCTCTGCTGTGAGCTCTTCTCTTGTGTGCGGCCTACATTATTGAGGAATTCTGCACATTTTTGTCACACTCTTGACAAAGAGCATTATACATCTCACAAGATGCACATACAGAGAAAATGCACTTCACATTATCCAGCTCCACGCCGCATTATGTGTGCCAGCGTTCAACGAGCGCTGTTGAAACCTGAGCCGGCTTCTCGTTGATCAACACTTTCACGGCATTACGTTTTGACACCACGCTGCTGGAACGCTGATACAATGAATGTTATACTTCATGTTAGATGTCTAGTTCATTCAGTTCTAGTGGGCCATGACTGATGAATGAGAGGGAACACTTTCGTATGAGTCTACACATAGTTTGGTTTTTTTATAAAAGGAAAGCATTGCTTATTGTACTTTTAAAACATGCTTTCTGCATTAAAACAATATCATTAATGACTACAGTCAATGCACCTTTCCAATCAGTCAATGGAAAAGCTTATGCTAGGCAAGTATGGTTTTCCCATTTGTGAAATAAGCTTATAGCATTTGTTAATTGTTCTGTTTTATACACCAGGCCCACAAATCCTATCCTACAGTTTGGTACCGATAAATCATATAAATCAGTTTAATTTGAATATTTTTCAATGAAAATGACAGGAAAATGATCATTCAATCCAATATCGTAAATCATTTTGCAATATCAGTCAAATTAATTGCAATTTATTTTTTCACCAGATTTCAGATGATGTGTGCGGTACTTACTGTTTGCTGTTTACATCTTACTAAATACCTTCTTATTAAAAATATGGACTAGTGCCTTATCCAAATAAAGGGGGGAGGGAATATTTGTTAAAGGCAAAATAACAAAGTTATTGTATATAGTGTTGTGGTGCTGCAGAGACGTCCCAGCCTAGACATCCTATCCTACAGTTTGGTACAGACACACCCTGTAATCTAAATAATAAAATGACAATAATGACGGAAAAATGATCATTCCCTCCAATATTGTAAATTATTTTTTACTCCTCATATCGTGCGGCCCTAGTACCCGGCCTGGCTCTCCCAATCCGCGGGGATTTGGTATCTCCCGGCGCTGTCTCCAGGAGCTGTCACAGCTAAAAGGTCAAAAGGTCAAGAGCTGCAAGACGAGCCATAACAGACGCAGCAACCTGTTCTCTTCAACTGTTTGCCTTGCTCAGCTGCCACCACAAAGCCCCCCCCCCCTCCAAAAAAGCCTGTCGCTGCAGCCCCGAGCCTTCTGCTTTCCCAGGCTGACACGTCCACTCGGACACAGGAACGACTTTCAGGGACACATTAGTACTGTTGAGGTGCACTTTTCCAGCTGTTTTTGGCTGAATCCTTATAACCCATGCCTCAGAATTACCATTTAAGTTGTTCTTGTTACTCCTCTACTTTAAAATGTAAGGTTGTTTTAAGGTGAAATCAATAAATACTCTCTATTCTTCAACAAATGTCTTTAAATGTACACGCGCCTCCCTGTGTGGAGTAGTCTTTTTACTGTCTCCCTGCCAAAGCACTAAAGGGAGACAGAACCTTGCTGTGTTGTCCTAATTAATTCTCTCTGCTTGTTGCTATATTATATTTGAATCTATCAAGTGAAATTAAAGCCATAAATCACTCAACACCTGTGACTCCCACGCCAGCATGACCGCCTGCAGAGCAGAGAGACGGCAGACGTTTAGCTTACGCCCAGAAAAATAAGAGCAGACGTCTGGAATTAAAGATGCATCGATGTTGATTTCTAAGCCTTGTTTGGCTCGGGAAGGGGAGAATTCGCTTTTAAATTGTCACGTTTGACGTGTTATTGGAAAAATCTTTCCAGGGCCAAAAACCAAGTCTTATTTCTCTGAGCTATAAAAAGCCTGTGCAGGCTTGTTGGAATTGAAACACTACAAGAGTAGAAAGTGTTTGAACAATCCTTTCGGATTATTTCACAACCCTTTGTGACTTGGAATCAAACCTCAAAACTTATGAATGACTGAAATATGTCTTGTTAGATTTATAGACACCTATTCTTTGATCAGATAGTTTCTGGGTTCAATGGGGCTGGTTCTAAACCACCAATCACGAAGATTTGAGTTGATTTTTCAATGTTTTTATGCTTCGTCATAGCCTGGATGCCAGTCGAACTTAGCCCCGCCCACAACATTTGAGTTTGGGAAGTTCGTCTTCTAGTCTGCTTGTGACAAACTTTTTAAATTTGAGAACCTTAGCTTACAAAAAAAAAAAGCATGCATATGTTCTCAGTAGAACATTAGTTCAGCGAAATATGAGTTGTGTACAAGAAAAGTAAAGTCTTGTCGTCCATTTTTAAAAGTTTGTCTCCAGTTTAACTCATTTTACAAATGAGTCAACTGACAAAGCAGTAGCTCTGTTGCTATGGTTATCTGTAGTTTTATTATACCCCGATTTAAAAAAAAAGGTGCCTTATCTGTTGACTGGAACTACATTTGAGGATGATTTGAGTGATAAGACAAAAACAACAACTGAAATACAGGTAGTTTCCACCCCTTCATTCCAAAACATCAGAGTAAAAATAACTTTGACAGGAGTAACATGAGTTACACGAGTAAACACGAAGGGTCACAAGCGGACATTGCTTCATCTTAAAAGAGCTCACCAGCCAAAAAGCTCGGTAAGCACAGACACTGGACTGTCAATCACAAATCGCTGGATTTACCATCACCATGACATAACATAGGGTTATACTTCACCTGAAGGTGTCTACATAAGAGTGGCAATGCACTGTCATGAACGTGTCATTAACAAGTCATGAAGGTTTATGACATAATGCTTCTTTTAGTAAGTGTCATTCGGTTTTGTCATGACAATTATGGTTAGGGTTAGCATTAGGGATCATGTGTCATGACTGGGTCATGCTAGTGTCACGTCACTCTTAGGTAGATACCTTCAAGTCAAGTGTTACCTAAAATAAAGCTGAAGCAATTACGTCATTTAACCCTTGTGTTGTCTTCCCGTCGACTTGAAAATCAACACTTTTGTTGAGGCTTTTTTATCGATGTTTTTAAACCTTTTCTTACGGTTTTGTCCCATTTTTCAACACTATGTAACACTAACTTATTAACTTTAGTTTTCCTTTTATTTTTGGAATTTAAGTTCAATAAATTCCATTTATACTGTAGGAAATTAAACCTTATGTTTGAGTTAGAAAAGCAGAAATTAGGAATTATTGAGACTAAAATTAAAGGAATGGATGTTGATGATAATCACAGACTGGAATATGTCAACTTTTACTCAATACTATTTCAAACACACTTCCATTTGTTTTACAATGTTATAAAATTGAATAAGACGCCCCAAAATGAATGAAAGTAGGGATTTGTACTTGGCAAAGAGTGTTGAGTGGAATCAATCATGTTATTTTGGGGAATTAAAAAGAAGATTGATATAGGACAACATGAGCACAACATGAGGACAACATGAGGACAACATGAGGGTTAAGTGGTCAATCTAAAGAAAATTGATGTGCAACTTTTCTTTATAATCCATCGATCAGTTCAGTCATCTTTAAGGCAAAAATGATAATAAACGTAATCTTTGGGTTTGGTAAAATAAAACAAGACGTCTGAAGACGCCACTCTGCAGGCTCTGGGGAATTATTAAAAGGCATTTTCACCTACTTATTTAAAAAGGGCATTATCAGAAAAGAACTGTTCGTAGAGGCAGTTGTGGAAAGCGGTTTAGAGGACTGACTGTGAAGGTCATCCAGGACATAGTCCACAACCGGCGTTGGCATTCTCACAAATGCTTGAATTTGGCTTCATGTGAGAATGCCAACAACGGCCGTTCTGACTTGGCCTCGGGCGTCTCCAATGACCATAACAACGGTTGTTAGAACAGGCCAGGAGCACCAACCAACGAAGCAGTTCTGTCTTGACAAGGACCTCACAGAGGTTAAATAGTTTCCCTCCCGTTCAGTCCCAACTGAAGAAAGCTATCGGATGAGACAAAACATCTTTGAAGCATCTTTAGTAGGGTTGCACGATATGAGGAAAGCATGCAACGTGAGATAAAGTTGTTGAAAATAGACAGATATTAAAATGAACGCAGTTCTGCATTTCAAATTGCAATCAATTTTCAGAAATGATTGTCAAATAAGGTCACACAGACTCACTGCCTTTACTGTACCCATAATGCTTAGTGTGTAATAGTCCCCGCCCCCCCCGTTAATCTTTGTGTTTCAGATTGACATGTGCAGGGAAAGAGACGAGGCAAGACAAGACGAGGTGCTGGGTTTTCCGCAAAACAATCCCCGAAGGCGACAAGGCATTTAATGTACAATGGGGGGTGGGGTCCACATGGGTGAGGGCCAAAACGGAGCCAGCCCTCCGCCTCCCTCGCCCCATAACCTCCACTAGCTCCCTGACATTGACTAACAACCACCCACACACACACACACTTCTCCTCAGAAACAGCTGACGTTTTAACAGGCTTGCAACAGCTGACAGGCTACAGGTGGGGCAGAGGGGACCCTTCATAAGCCCTCCACCCGCCCCTCCCCTTGTGCCCGGCTCAAATCGCTTACACACACACACACATGCATATGTAGACATCCAGACAGACACTACACACACACACACACACACACCTGTTGTGACTCCAGAGGAATCGTCCTCTGAAAGGCCTTCCTTCATACTCATCTCCCTACTCACCACACACACACACACTCTCTCTCTCTCTCTCCCCCACCCTCCCCGCCCTCAGGGCATTAAAACAGGGCTTTATGACCCTCCAGCATGTGTTTGAGTGTGTACGCTGTGTTGGTCTAACAGATGCTACCGTAGACCAGAACTGCGGGCTAAAAGCACTAAGCTCCTTTGCTTGGCTGGCATTACAGCGGGGCGAGAACCCTCGCTGTCCTGTTAATCCATAATCAGTTTCAACCCACGATACCCAGGTTTTCACTTCAATCACCACTGTGTGCAATCCTAAAGATAGTTTGGCCACATGTTGTGGATCTCATAAACCCGAGGTCACACCCGAAGTCGACTTGTTTTGTTACCACGGGGTTTTTAGGGTTCCTCGATATTTCTGCGGGCGAGACTTTGCGTTTGGCGTTCAGACTCCGCAGCAACACAGCGAGACGCTTCCTTTGATGGAGAACACTCACTCAGGTACGAGAACATTCCCCAAACACTTCTGTCAGACAAAGTTTCCTGCGCAGTGAATTGTGGTGGGGCGCAAGCGGGATATTTAGTACAATGAGTAGTGAACAGGAGCAAAGCTGGAGAGAGAGAGAGAGCGCAAGACGGGGGGGGGGGGGGGGGAGATTTGAAAGCACAGCACTTCTTTGGATTGGATGAGAAAACCATGGGGTGAAAGAAAAGGAAAAACACACACACACACACACACACTTACATCTTTGGATTATATATTCTTGCAGGGTGTGCAAAACAGAGCAGGAACGAAAGTTCCATAACTTCTCGTGCAGACTTTATAAACCACCAAATGTATTTCTCTCTTCCCTCATCATTCACAGGCTACCACGAACCTGCTGCACTGGGACAAAGGAAGGGATTTATCAACATTCATTTACATTTTGTAATGTGACTCAACAGGCAGAGCAAGCAGGGGAAATACACACACACACACACACACACACACACACACACACACACACACACACAGTATAGCTAAAAGTATAGCTAAATGCATAGAGCTCAGGTACAGCACTGCTTGAGTTAGGGGTTGTATTCTCTCTCTATGAATAGTGGCATTACCCGCAATTTCCACGGTCGGTCGCCATGTGAACGGCTTCGCTGTGTGTCGGCTCCGCGCTCCGCCTTCATTCAACACCCGCCAGGTCCAGATTTGTTGCGGAACGGCTGCGGCCATGACTGACAGCTCAAGTCACGAGGACCCACGAGATCTCGCAAATTCACGTCTGATCTCGAATTACAACAGGACGTAGTTTCTATAAACAGAACCACAAATCCTCTTGACTTCAGGTTGGTTGACTTCAGGCCTGTCTCCGCCCTTTATGACGTTTTCAAGGTGCAGTGCAGGGAAATATGATCCGCCGTGAGCATGGTGTATTTTATTTTGAAAATTACCCTTATGTTTTATTTTGTTTCTGTGCTCGACCTCCTGTCCTGCACTGCCGTGTGATGAATTGCTGCGGAGCTCTCCGGTGTGCCGGGACAGAGTCGAAGGTCCGTGGAAATACACACATTGACTTTGATGGAAACCTAAGGACTCCGCTGCCGCTCTGGAGCGGAGCCGCAGCCGTTCCGCAGTTGGTGGAAATTGCGGGTTAGATTGTGCCAGAGGTAAGGGTGTATCCAGTCATTCAATTCACAGTTTTTAAGTTCACGTTTCAATTTTCTCCGGATTGTTTTTAACTGAATGAGCGGCATTCTCCTTTATTTATATAAACTATGCAAGAAAACTGTGTCCTGTGTCCTCTTAGCAAAAGTGACGCAGATCCAAACATCTATTTTATTAATCAAAATGTAACAAAAAAAAAAAAGAAGGATTCGAGTTTTAAAACAAATCCCACATTCAGATAACTAAATAGAAATAAAATCACTTCAAATAAATAAACAAAGAACACGTAGCGATGGCTATAGTCAAACAAGTGAAATCTAAAGTAGATTACGGCCTATTTAAAAATTGCATCGCGATTCATTTTTTTCTTTAACCGATTCCCGATGCCTTGTTACATCCCCAGTTAGAGGCCAACAAATTTGGGCTTTAATGACCAAAATCTTTGTCTGTGAGGGGGAGGGGAGGGTGGGGAAAGGGATGCCTGAGATTAGGGTTGTGGCCATTCTGGGGGTATTTCTGAACAGGAAACATACAAAGATGTTACGGTAAAATCTACAAGAAACAGTTAGGATTAAACTCAGCCTCATAGTGACGACTATATTGTGTAAAGACAAGTACTTCCGCTCTTGGTTATGGGTAATCAGAGTACAAAGTCCCATGATCCTGCGGGGCCCGTGGTGGATGGATGAGATGGTAAAGACATGTGGTTCTGCCTGTATAGAGCGACCTTATTGGTCAATAAAGTTTGGGTCGCCACAAAATGGTTATTACGCTCTGATAACGTGTGTGGGGCAGCAACGTACTGTCCCGTACTAGGAGCCTAAAATCTGCTATTTTATATGCTTTTACATGTTTAACTGTTTTTAACTGCTCTTTATTGTTTAATTTCTTATACTGCAATGTAACTTTTGTTTTTGTATTTTATTTCTACTGTTTCTAACTGCTCTTTAATTTCTTGTACTGCACTGTTACTTTTACTATTTTAATCTTTTTATGTAAAGCACTTTGAATTGCCCTGTTGCTGAAATGGGCTATACAAATAAAGCTGCCTTGCCTTGCCCTCAGGTTGTCTACTTGTCCCACTATCTACTCCATATCCTTGTGAAAAGCCCTGGCATACCAGGCACTAATAAATAACACATGTGTGCCACCAGAGGACAAGCAACCTATCTTGTTATATAGTGTGGAGGACTGGATGTTCATAAATGTAGTTAAATCCGCCTTTAAGATGAGAGTGTGTGTGGTTTTAGCCCAAAAGGAGTAAAAGACACCTGCGAAACAGTTTTAACAGTTTTAACGTGTCCTTATCTAGGCGTCCGTCTGCTCTTGTTTTCCCCTCTCTGAGCCTAGTGGTGTTCCAGCTGTGATGTGATAACCAGTTCAATAGCATAAACAACTGCCAGAAACCTCAGGTTTTGTCCTAAGGAATAATGCAGAGGGAGCTTGTGTGTGTGTGTGTGTGTGTGTGTGTGTGTGTGTGTGTCAGTGGGTGGATGTCTGTGTGCGTTTGGTTTTACACGGGGAGCTTGCGTGGGCTGGAGAGCAGGAGAGGCCTGGGCGAGAGGTGAGGACGAGTCAGCCATTGAAGACCATCAAATAAAGAGTTATCTAATGCCTGCGCTGACACGGCCAGCCAGAAAAAACAAGTGCACTCTCTTATCGACTGAAAGCACGGCTGTGCTTTTTTGCCCGCGAAAAAAATAAATAAAAAATACAGTCCTCGCTGACGCCGTGAGCCGGGGGTTTCTACATGAGAGCAGAGGAATGGATTTCAGCGGTGATTTAGAGTCATCAGGGCATCTGCGCACTCTCGGAGCACACAATGACTTCTGAACACTCAGAAAAAGAAGAAAAATGTGGTTTCTTAGGCGAAAAAAGGGCTCGAGCTACTCTTCCTCTGTGTCACAGTGCGACTGCAGCAACACAACAGCTGCCTCTTGAGCAGGATTTTAACCATTGAACACAGCCGTGTAAAACTGTCCATTTTTGCCCCGTCCACGACATTTGAGGTCAGGGAGTTCGTTCTGGACTTGGTCCGTTGTGGACCAATCAGATTGTCAGGGCGGGCTTTGTACGATGATGGACAGATGATCGTCTATAATGTAATGATGAACGCGAGCAGAACCGCGGGACTAGAACCCCAAATGCTGCCAAATCTCTCTGCCAATTTAATTTGTAATCCTTGTCTCCTACATAAGTGCACTGCATTTTATTTAATGATGTGTTAAAACTGATAGCATTGTTATTTTTAAGACCCTGAGGTATACCGTATTACCGCCCAACCCTAGTGGGAATAGAGACATTTTTGTGGATTTGCTGGAATGTGTCGCCCAAGAATTATGTGTTATGAACTTTATTTTTTATTTTTTTAACTAAATTGAGCTTGAGGTTTTCAAAAAAAGTGGTAGGTACATGATGACTCATGACCAAATCTCATGGGTACACATACCAAGCGTCCCCACCAAAATCACCACCTATGGTAGTTATAAAACCTGCATTCATATAATGCATAAATACATTTGTTTACCACAATAATACTCACACATAAAAAGACATGGTGCACGCGTTCATGCATGAACACACATTCATAGCAACGTCACATGCACATACACAAACATAAGGAAGTGTGTGACGACTTTTTGCAGGGTGGAAAGGGTCTTCTTCAACCCACTGCTAGTCTACAACCGGGGAAGAGTGAATGAAAATAAGCTGCCTCCCTCCCTCCCTCCTTCATTAGCTCGTGGCTAACTGAACAAGGCAGATGGTCCCATAACACCGCCGCAGCTGTGCGACCATGAAACGACGCCACGCCCCAGCGAGGAAGAGGTTGATATACGTTCGGATATTCAAATGAGGCCGTAACCTCACCGCCGCGCTCTGCTGCGAGTGGAAGAGGACGCGTGGGAGGAATGGGATGGGGTGGTGGGACCGGAGAGAGATGGAGGCTGGATGATGATGATGAAGAGCAAGAAGGCAGGGTGAGAGAGAGAGAGAGAGAGAGAGAGAGAGAGAGAGAGAGAGAGAGAGAGAGAGAGAGAGAGAGAGAGAGAGAGAGAGAGAGAGAGAGAGCCTGGGTGTAATGTTTCAGCTTCTGGCTCTGCAGCTTGCTATTTCAGCTGTGCCGAAGCCCTGGCCAGCAGCCCCTGCTCTCACGCCATCGTAACCCCGTCAGTATGGTGGCACGGCAACTCGGGCTGTGTTCACACTGTAGTTAAAAAGTCTCCCAATCTCACACAGATCTGAATTTTCCCTCCACAGTGGGACTGGCAAAAGGAAAAGCTGACTATTGTTGCAGCTTTTATTCCCCCCCCCTCCGATCCCAGATCCTAATGTATTTGATTTTCTAATCTGGATCTGAATGCTTCGAGGCGACTAAATTAATCCCACGTCATTTATCGGAGATGATCGTCATAAGTTTGGCCCCGAGCCAGCGAGTCTGAGCCAACACTAGCAAAGAGGAAACAAGTCAGGAAAGAAAGAACAAAAAAAACGAGGAGTTGGTTGGTATTCAGGGAGACGCCTCGATTCAGACAAAACCTGAAGGGATAAAAAGGCAGTTGGAATTTGGGCAGATGAATACGTATTAACAATAAGCTGCCATCTTTAATTAGTCTCACGTGTCTTTTTCAACAGTCCTGGCAGTATTATGAAGTTACAACCAGGGGTTTTCCCTACAATTATGAGGCGTTTTTGGGCACCAATGAATGTAATATCAAAACTAGGGGTGGGGGGGGGAATTCGATACAGCATAGTCTAGCGATAGTTTCAATGGCAATACTGTATCGATACACAGGCGTCAAGTATGGATCTTTTATTATATATGTGTCCTTTTGCGGCAATAAAATTGAAGCGAGATGAACAAACAGAGAAATGTTTCTTTTTAGAGGAAACAGATGTTGACAAAGTTTCCTTTGAGAGACGTCATTTGAAAATGGGAAAAATTAGAAGTTGGAAAAAAGGTTATAAACTGCAATATATTGAAGAATATGTTTAAAATCGCAATAATATCGTATCGTGGCATAAGTATTGCGATGATATCGTATCGGGAGGCGTATGGTGATCCCCCCCCTAATCAACACTAACTAAAAGTCGTTTCTCAGACCTAATGATTGCAGTTAGTGGACTTCTTTAACAAGTTGTCTTTAAGCTTTCTGGGTGTTATTTACTACTTTCTATCGGCTCTAGCGTTTCCAGCGTTTTAGACACAGATGTGTCGTAATAAACCCAAATTTTCTCATTGAAAAATGTAACATTTCCTTGAGTGAGGACCCCTAAACCCTCCGCCAAATAAGTGCACCTAAGTCTCCCACAAACCTAGGGAAAACACTGACAAGCTGTAATAAATAATCTGTGATCCAATAGAAGTCAAATTATAGGAGCAATTCAGAAGACAGCATGAAGGCCAGCAGTGTGCGCATCCCTCCCTCTGTGCACTTCTTCTTCTGCCTCTTTCTGTACAGCAGAGAGGTTCAACATGTTGGCATCCACTGGGACAAAACCATACCTGGGAAACGCAAACGTACTGTGCGAGTTCCTATTCAAGTTTTGAGTCAGCAGAATACCTTTGATTATGAAACATTTCTGCTTCCGGAAGGCAGAAGGAGCCGTGTTTTCTGAATACTGAACGATGCATCAGAGGTAGAAACACTTTCCTAAAACAGATGTATGGCATTTCAAATCTCTTTTCTCCTGCAGCTTCCTCCGGTCTTGTAGGTGTGCAGCGCTCCTTGATCCTCGTCCCAACTCCTTCTGTTTGTTTTTTTTCGCTCACTTCTTCCTTTATCGTCTTTTGTGATGCATTGTTCTGAGCCTTCAGGCAACAACGCCAGATAGACCTCCAGTGAGTGAATGCATAATGGAAAGGATCCCTATAAATACAGACCTTTCTGTTAAAGAGTAAGATCCTTTTTGTTTAACCAGAAATCACCATCGCTAAACCCACCAGACTCCATTTTCATAAACACTACTCGGCATGTTAGGCCTTTATTTGACAGGACAGCACAGACATGGAAGGGGAGATGGTGGAAAGGACATTCAGCAAAGGGCTGCAGGTCAGAATTGAACACACGGCTGCTGCGGCGAGGACTAAGCCTTTGTACATGGGACACGGTCTACCAGGTGAGCTACCCAGGCGGCCCAATAAACAATACTTTAAGCGTGTATAGAGCCAGCATTTTCTTTTCTTTTTTATATAAATGGGTGAATGAACCCTCATGTTGCCCTCATGTTGTCCTCATGTTGTCCTCATGTTGTCCTATATCAATGTTCTTTTTAATTCCCCAAAATAACATGATTGATTCCACACAACGCTCTTTGCCAAGTACAAATCTCTACTTTCATTAATTTTCTTTTCTTGTCTCCAATTTTATAGCATTTTAAAGAAAACAAATTGAAGTGGTTTGGAAATTGTATTGAGTAAAAGTTGACATATTCCAGTCTGTGATTATCATCAACATCCATTCCTTTGATTTTAGTCGAAGTAATTCCAAAAACATTGAAAACGAGACAAAAACTCAAAAACGTTGATTAAAAGCGCCAACAAAAGTGTTGATTTTCAATTTTAACGGGAAGACAACACAAGGGTTAAAAAGTGCCCTTTTTAAAATAAAAAAATAAAAAATGAAGTCACCCTTTAATCCAAGCGGAATTTAATGCAGTCGATTACTGACCTGGCCATTGGTAATTGTGACTCAGTTTTCCTCCTCGTTTGTGCGGCTCTTACTGCATCTCGGGCAACATCAGTATAACCTTTTGATTTCAGCTGTTATGAAATATTAAGTGTAGTGTTATAAAATGCCACGCACGCACTAAAAATTGCATGATAAAACCATAATAGTATGTATTTTCTTAACTGCTAATTACCTTGCTAGTGCTAACTTAGCAATTGCAAGGTGCGTTCTAAGCTGCTCTTTTCCTGCCCGTGGCTCTTGCAGCAGACAGCTCTGTGACACATTAAAACTACATCGATGAGGACTGGCGCTGGTGGAGACGGGCTCCGCCGTGTGCCGCTGTGGACTTGTGTTAGTTTCAGGAAAAGTGGCTGCTTGTGTCTATCACAATGCACCGATAATGGTGGTTGCATGACCGGTGCGCATTGGCGGTTAATGATCGGTTAACAAAGGTCAGCTATTGGTAAAAAAAAAAAAAAACAAACACTAAAATCAGTATCCCTAATGTACATCTGTGTCATTTATAATGATAAATAAGTGATTTTTTTATATCAGCCATAATAAATGCAAATACCTATTGGCTAATAATATCGGCCTGCCGATATATCGGTCGGGCTCTAGTAATAACCAAAAAAGACCAGCCTCTGAGTATTTTACTTTCAGTCGTCTCACTTTTCTTCTTTTCACTCTCTTATTAAAAGCTCCAAGACTATTGAGAATGTAATGGAATTTGAAATAAAAGGCCATAGTGCTGGCAACCTTGCCAGAAGCTAAACTAAATGGATTCAAATGGAATTTAAGTGGATTTTGACACCCCCCCACCCAAGTCAAGGTTAAACCAGGCCTGGTTTTTTGAGCGCCAACTGCAGCCCTGAGAGCGCTGTGACTTCCCGCTCAAGCTCCTGCTATTTAAGGTTAATCCTGCAAATTGTGTTGGGTTTAAGTTGCATTTAACCTACATAGAAGCTGGAGGTCGGTTCTTGATCCAGGAGCAGCGTCCTCTGATCCCACCACGCGCCCGCTACAATGTCCATTAGGCTAGCTTTGCATGACATAACCTCTTTAGTTGGCAAAGAGTATATTAGAAAGAAAATACAACTTAATCTGGATAAAGTCCAGCGTGGCAGCAAAATGCCTCAACTGCAAAAGGGTAGAAGGAGAGAGAGAGAAAGAGAGAGTGAGAGAGATCACAAAACAGACACCCAGAGATGAAATGTAATAAAAAGTCCTACAGATTCCATAATCCCTGATCAAAATAAATGTTCTTCCTCGTGGCCAAATTGAGGTCAGCACAGATTTCCACTTTGGCTCCAAAGCTGGTTATTTCCAGCAATTTCTTCTAAGGAGGAGCGGATAAATTTAGTGCCCCGAACAGGATATTTTTAGAAAAAAAATAAAATAAATAAAACATCAATTGAGCAGGGATATACCACACAGGTTCCTCATTTCCGTTTTAAATTTTATGTAACAGATCTTCATGGAAGAACTGCAGTGTGAAGCAACCTGCTGAGCCCTGTGACTAATGATGTTCAACAAACACAATGGATATGGTTCTGTTAAATCATCACTGAAATCAGAGTAGTGAGTGTGTGTGTGTGTGTGTGTGTGTGTGTGTGTCGTGATACCAATATGACTTGCGATAAAATTACCAGACAATAAAGAGTACACACTTCTGTCTTTCTGCTGCTTTCAGTATTCAACAAATGATTGCTTTAATTTAACAAATAAAAAGGAAATAATTTCCAACACTTTTTAATGGAAAAACTGAACATTCAATTGAATTTAAAAAGGTAGCACTAATAGAAAAAGGACATTTTAAAGTGTATTTTTTACTGATATCTTCTTTCAACTAACAGAAATTATCAAAGTGTCTTTCGCGATGTGTTTGTTGCACCAGTTGATATCGCGATAACAATGTTTTTTTTTGTTTTAAATCATATATTGTGCAGCCTTAGTTAGAGTTCAGCGTCTAGCTCAAGGGCACTTTGGCCATACACCCATCTTATAATCCTGTGACCTTTTAGAGTCCATGTCCGGGCCACCCTGCTGCCCTACTTCCCCAGAATCCATCATCAGAGGACACAGCATGGGGGAACTCTGCTCGGTTTATCTGGGAGATGAATGAAAGGTCTGTGGTAAACCACCAGAGGGTTAATTATATTTTGGGCCAGGGTCGTCAGTCATACTCCAGCGAACACGAATTGGGGATGGGGATCCAACTTTCCCTTTAAGCTCGGAGACGGCGTGTCGTGCTGAAAGCTGAGACCTGCCGTCGCTACTCGTCCAGAAAAGCCACAACATATTAGGTTGTTGTCGTAGCAACACAACGTCCTAATGTCTCACATCTTTATGTCTTTTCCACCAAGGGAGTTCTGGTGCTGATTAAGAGTCAGTGCCAAATATTGAACCGGTTCTTTGCTTTTCCACACAAATAAACCTGGCTCTGGGCCAAGAAAACGGGTTCCAACTCAGCACCGACTCAGCGCTGGTCTAGAGATAAGAACCGGTTACGTCAGGTGCTGGGAGCGGGTCCCGGTAGGCTTTTTGTCGGGAAAATTGGGACCGCTCCGGTCAAACCGGGACGTCTGTTCACCCTAACGGTGTTTTGCTTGACGCTACTGATGTTGCCTTCGCAAGCTAGCAAAAGATAATAATAAACGTTAAATCATGCGAGATAATTATCTTTCTTCTTGAACGTGTCCTCGGTCCATGGCGGTCACAAATAGCTGTCAAGGCCTGTCTTTGAATTTCAGGGTGAATTTGTAAAGCCATGAGCAAAAGTTTCGGGATGTAGTCCTCCATTATTGTTGATTGTCATGACGCGTTGCTATGACAACGGAGGTACTTACAGTGACGTTGTAACGTAGCCCTGCTCTGGCTCTCAGTCTGTGGAAAATCGAGCTGGTTCTTAGATAATTGGCGAGTAGAACCAGCACCGAACTGGCTATAGCACCAGCCCAGAACCAGCACCTGGTTAGCCTTGGTGGAAAAGACATACTTGTTTCACTGATTCAAACCAATAGAGAAGGATCAAGTGCCAGTTCACGAGCCAACTATTCTTCTAATTCAAAAAAGGTTAAAAGGCCCTTTTGACTCCACTTCAAGAGGCCTTTGGGACCAAAACGCTGCATGAATTAACAACCTGCTGGGTCTCCCCCAGAAAAGTTGTTAGGCCCTGTGGAAAGTGTCAATTTTTGACGAGAGCCCGTCTGGGGCCAATCACAGACTGACGGCAGGATTGACATAGAGCCAAATAGTTTACATTGTGATAACAGAATCCTGGACGGAATTGGGAATTTTAAGAAGCTATAATACAGATATCATCAGGCCCTAGATTAAGTCAGCGCTAAAAGCTAACTGGGGATTTGAAGATGTGACTATATGACTATGTCCAAATTGACAACCAAGCCTCCCCGCTGTAACTACTTGAAAGTATTAGTATATTATGAAGAAGAAAAAAGAAAGAAAGAAAAAAAACACTTTTTTCTGGGATTTGGGGTGTTATTTTGTGTCTCTGGTGCTTCCACCTTCATACAAACTTGGAAAAAAAACTAGCCATGGTGTTTTGAGTGAGATCCGGTTTCTGAATGTCCTCTCCCTTCAGTCTCCGGGTGAGCTGTCTAGCGTCACTAGAGACGAGGTGGCTAGCGCTAGCATGCTAGCTGGTTCTCAATGGTAAAACACTGCTACAACAGCCACTAGTTGACCATAATCTCCAAAAGAACTTCCTGTCCCTGATCTACTTCCTGTCCCTGTTCTGCAGGTATTCCACAAGTGACCCTGGTCTAGAAGAAGTCTCCCAGCTAATCCTGCCTTGGACTGACCAAAGCTGGAGAAAGAGTTATCTAGCTGATGGGACCTTAGCTACTGTTCATGTGCAACTCCCAACAAAGATAGGATAGAAGTGAGATGTCTCACTCTGGAGCTAAAACAGAGACCTAAACACACGTGTGGTGTTTTTGGAAAGTGAAACTCCCTCAAAATACAATCATGAACCTGAAAATGAGCATAATGTGGGCACTTTAAAAAAGGTGCAATATGTAATACTACAGATGGTGTTTAAAGTAGTAACTGCAGTACAAATTCAAAATACTGGAGAGTCGTGAACATCAACAACGTGGCTAGACGCTTGTCTCACATTGTCAGACGTTCCTTCACAGCCCAGCGGAGTAGCTAACGTTAGATGCTGGCTATATTGACAAATCATAAAAGCCCGTGCTCACGCGGAGCTCTGTACCCAACTGACAGACACACTTTTATGGCTTAGAAATACGGTAGGAACCGCTAAAAACACCACAACCTCGCCGTCCTCTCTAGAGTGCGGATCGGGCCGGATTTTTCTGTCCGAGCCCGGCCCGCGTCCGACAGAGCAGTAACCGAACCCGACCCGAGCCCGACAAGCATTAAGATATTTCTGTCCGAGCCCGACCCGAGCCCGACAGTTAAAATCGCATTTGATTCTCATACTAATGACACATGTACGTTTGTTTGTGTGGAAAGCCGCTTTTATTAAGCAATTGTGGGAAGGCATTGGGAAATGTCAACAGATGAGCGCATCAATGCACAGCTGACTTTCCTTCGTTTTCAATAGTTTTAAAATCTCCTGCGGCCAACTTCTTTTTAACATCTTCCATCGTTGCGCTGCCACATGGAGCTTAATACGCACGTCTTTCGTTGTCACACCACACAGGAAGATGGATGTTAGGGTAATATTTGACATTTAGGCTATTTTAATCCAAAAACGAACATTTGCATCAGGTGAAACAGGCCCATTGGTTACCTACATAATAAGCTGTTTTAAATTCAAAATGTCCAATGCCTGATCGCGCTGATGTGACCGAGCCCGACCCGAACCCGAGCATCCTTTCTAAAAATCTGTTCGAACCCGGCCCGACCCGTCGGGTACCGTCGGGTCCCGTCGGGCTCGGGTCGGGTATCCATCCTCTAGTCCTCTCCACCCGACGGACTGACACACTTCCTAGGCTTAGAATTACGGCAATAATCTCTAAACACACCGCAACAAAGAGTGACAGAGGGTTGCTTGTGTTGCTAAACTAAACTCAGCTATAAACTCAATATACTCCGATTTCTGTCTATTGTCAGTGTTCTGCTTTTGGAATGGCTGGGACTTTAAGACACTCAGTGATCAGTATTCATCAATCAATCATCAATCAAAATTATGTTTTAAAAATCATAGGGCAGAGATTCACTCAAAAGTGAATTAGGGCTGCTGTAGGAACAAGTTGACAGAAAAAGAAAAGAAAAGAAAACGACAACTGCAGACATGAAAACACATTTTTGCATTCTATTAAATCTGCAAGTCATCTTAGGAGCTCTCCTTAAAAATCAGTTATGCATTTTAAGATTGAATCATCTGCGTTTGTTAATTATTGAACATTGAACTAGACATGTTTGACATCATATCGACCCCTTAAGTTACAGAGACAACTCCTCTTAATTCACTCCAGTCGAATGAGCACAAGCAGACATTTCAGTACGTTGCAGCATCAAAAAAAACCCAAAGGAGAATCTCTAATTATGATCTCAAATAACTAGGAAGTTGAATATTATCAAAAAGTGGCTTCTGCCATCCCAACAAAAACATACCAGAGGCTGTCTGACGATTCTCTTTCAGACCCTCGCGGACTTATTTAGATAAACCAACTTAGCAGCTCTCTCTGGGGACGAATGACATTCCTAAACTCATCCCTCCTTGCAGACAAATGGGATGTGTTTGCACAAAATGCTTTCAAGCCTCAGTCAGCGACTTGTTTTAAAGCGTTTGGCAAGGACACAGGTGCTTACAAATTCAAATTGCAAGTGGTAATCTACCAGATTACCACTTTTAATTGTTGCTAAGCGCTAGCCTGAAGTTGTCATATACGTCTTTTCCACCAAGGCAGTTCTGGTGCTGGTTTGGAGTCAGAGCCAAATATCGAACCGGTTCTTTGCTTTTCCACACAGATAAACCTGGCTCTGGGCCAAGAACACGGGTTCCAACTCAGCACCAACGTAGCGCTGGTCTAGAGATCAGAACCGGTCACGTCAGGTGCTGGGGGCGGGGTTACCATGACGTTCAAAAACAAAAACGTCTGGCCGCCATTTTTAACACAGCGGTCAGCTGTTAAGCATAGAGAGCTGTTAATGTTAGCTTCGGACATGGATGGGAAACCAAAACCACCGTGGTCTGTGGAGGACACCAGAACCACCGTGGTCTGTGGAGGAAACCAACGGTCTGCTGGCTCTCAGGCTGGGGAGGATCCAGCTGGTTCTTAGAGAACTGGCGAGTAGAACCAGCACCAGCACCAGAACCAGCACCTGGTTAGCCTTGGTGGAAAAGACTTAGTACTCAGATTGTAGTCAGGATATGAGTCTGATGTTGCTCCACTGGGCTGCGATTATGGGACAAACCAGGAAATAAAATGCCTCTGCACTCAATTGGATAGACCGACAACCAATCAGAGTGAGGGAGTATGTGACGTATGTTGAACGTCTGCCAAATCCTGTAGGAAGGACGGCAAAAACATCTTTCCGATCGACAAATGCCTTGATGGCGGTTCTCTGTTCTTCTTTTAAAATGAATGTGCGCTCCAGGCCAGCAGTGTCCCTGCTACCTGCAGGTCTTCTTTTTCGGTTTTATTTCAAACTAACCAGATGAATAAAAACGCATCACAGAGTCTCCTAAAGGAATCAGAACTACCAGACACCGAATGTGGTGATCTGTATAGAAAAAAAGATTTCAGAAAACATAAACTTTACAGAAAACTAATTGCTGAAGAAAGTTGCAATCGTTAAAGTAAAATATCACTTTGTATCAGAAGTGACCAGTACAGATATATTTATATGAATATATCACAGATCTCATTACATTATACATTTCTCAGATTTAATCAGAAAAAAGGGTTTGTTTCCTCAGAATGAGCCTTTGTTGGTGGTACCTTTACTGTGTTGTGCATGACATCCCAGTAAAGGCAATGAGGCTGTATTACCTTATCTGACAAATCTATGCATTTACCTGTTATTTCTGACAATTTGATAAACAAAAATGTGTATTGCTGCTCCCTTGAGGGATGGGTTAAATGCAGAGAATGAATTTTGCTACATGTATGTGTAAGATTACAATAAAGTAAGAGGGAGTTGGGTTGGGAACTGGAGGGTCACTGGTTCAAGTCCCCATAGGGACCAAAATAAGTCCTGTGTGTATTTCAGGCCTGTGTGTGATTACTAACAAAGTGTGTACACAGAGTGTAAATTGTAATTTCCCCAGTGGGGATTAATAAGCAAATTTAAATTAAAGTACCTTTGTGCTTGAGTTGATAAAACCCCAGTTAACAAAACAGGTTAAATGAAATAATATGAATATTCAAATACATAATGAGGAGAGTCCGGTACAGCCAGACTCTCATTTACAAGTTTATGTTCTGCTTGTTCAAGGGTTGTTTGGTAAATTGCTCTTAAAAAAAACACATACAGAGAGAGATTTGAATTGCCATTTTAATTTTCAATTCTTTCCCCATTTTGGTGCTGGTGACTTTCCTGCAGGGAAAATACCCTGCAAGGCTCCTCAAGCAGGAGGAGGTAGAACAGCTGTGAAGGTTTGACATCAGCTGAAGGGTTTCAGGACTATCTGACAGAGGATCACCCAGCGAGCTTCATTAGTGTCCAGCCTGTCCAACACCGACGCAGCTAAACTAACAGCAACCCCCCGTCAGGCTGTTTGAAGTAGCCTCCGTCCTGCACCACTCCACAGCTCGCAAAGAAACCACTTCACAGGAACACACACACACACACACACACACACTTCAGTCCTCATCTTCGGGGGTTGGGGGGGGGGGGGTCTGCTTCACCTCCCTGCCGTACGGACTGAAGGACCCCCCCCCCCCCTCCCAACCCTTGCATCCTCTCTAATAATGTAGTCATTACCTTAATTGATGTTTAACCCATAGATTGGCAGCCAATGATGGCTCAATTAAGAGCTTGCTGGAGGACAGGGATTAGTCCTGTGTAAGTAAGGCGGCTGGTTGTCCCGCGGCTCCTCTGGACCCATAATCCTTCACTTCGGCCCCGAGGGTCAAAGCAGGGAGGACAAGTTGGCAAACGGCTCCAACGTGGAAACAAATTGCGTGATACATGTTCAGCCGGGAACTTCTTTTAGGGCTACATCTAATTATTCTTTTCATCATCAATGAATTTGCTAATTGAAATCATTGAAATGGAACATTGATTGAAATTGATTGTCTGGTTTAAAAAAGTCACCAAATTATGAAAAATGTCCGACAGTCTCCAAAGTTTAAGGTGTTTCCTTCAAATTCATTATTTTTCCCCCATTTGAAATGCCCAAATAACATCTACTTCACATATGACTAAGACGACATATTTAATTCATGGCATTTCTGCTAAAAAAAATAAATTAAATAAATCTTCATGAATGATAGGTTATCAAAACTTTCTGACTAATGGTTTCAAGTCTAAAAGATTTGCAGATATGAAACCTGAGGTTTGGTAAAAATATCTTTTTGGATCCATTGGCTTGAAGGAAAAGATTTCACATTTAAAGAAATATGCCATACTTAGCAATAAGGGTGGGAATCAGCAGACGCCTCCCGATACAATATCATCACGATACTTATGCTACGATACGATATTATTGCGGCATTGCAATATTCTGCTATACATTGCAATTTCTAACCTTTTTTCCAACTTCTAATTTCAAATGACGTCCCCAAAAGGAAACTTTATCAACACCTGTTTCATCTAAAAAGATACATTTCTCTGTGTGTTCATCTCACTTCAAAGTTATTGCTGCAAAATGGGACAAATTGACCAACACATATATAATATATAATTAAAGATCAATACTTGGCGCCTGTGTATCGATACAGTATGGCCACTGAAAATATAGCGATACCATGCTCGCCATACCATACTCAATTTTTTCCCCCAATCCCTACTTAGAAACACATGAATGCTTCGTTATCACAAAGCAACCTCAATAGAAATGTGCAAAAAGATCTATATCAGGACGTATTCAATTACAAAATTAGTAAAAAAAAAAGAATCTGATCGAGCATTCATTCGGGTTTAGTACCTGAGTTTCTCTCTCTCTCTCTCTCTCTCTCTCCTCTCTCTCCCTCCATTATTGATGATAATTTATCGAAAGTCAACCAATTTTATTTACAACAATTAAGGCACCACTCTTTTTATTGATATTAAAATTTGTTATTGTATGACGGTGTTGGCGACGGCGTTTTTCGGTGCTCAATACTTCAGAGGCATTTTGCATTCGGTACCCAGCCCATAATTAGGAAGGCGTTCCCAACTGTGTGAGAGACCAAATGACTTTAATGAGATGGCTTTGCTGCGCTGTTGATTTGGGCATGTGAGACTGCAAATGAATCGAAGCCAAAACTGCAACACGCTGAACTTTTCCACTCCGGTTCAGGCCAAAGAAAACAAACAGTAGGTGTGATCGACAGCACCGAGAGAGGCAGGTCTCACCCGGTCTGGTTCCTCCACCCTGCGTGGTGCTTCTCTGGCTGCAAGCACAGAAGGGAGGCCATTTTAAAAATCGCAGTTAGGGGGAGAGTGGATTGTGAGGTGAGGCTTGCTGCTGCTACTTCCCACATTAAGTGGCTGATGGTCTCCTCTTTTGTACAAAAACACCTTTGGCTTTAAGTTCCATTAACGGCGAAAGAGTGAGGACATTTCTTTCTTTCCCTCTCTCTCAGCCTCTCTCTCTCTGTGTACTAGGGTAAAGTGCTGCCCTGCCATGATTGAATCACTGCCATAATAGCAGAAGGCAGAGGCCTGCTGCGCGCCTGAGTTCTTCCTGTTCTCCTCGCTCAGCGTGGAAACAGCCGCGGACAAAATCTGCCCCGGAATCAGCGCACAAAAGAGGCCATGAAAAGCAACAAGACCAGAGCAGGTAGTAATTGCTCCTTTCAGCTGAAATGCTCCGTCCATTCAAAAAGTTAAAAAAAAGGAGCACGGTTCGTGGTGCGAGGCTTTCAGTTTGACAGCAGTGATCGGGTCATGTTTGTCTAACCCGGCTTATATGGAGGGTATTTCTGGGACGAAAGCATGGGTCCGCTGCAGGGGAGCACAAAGATGATACACGTCCGCTAAAGCAAATCTATCCTACAAGGCTGAAGATTAAAAAAAGGTAAACAGCCAAATCAATGAGGTGGCAGTGGACTCTCCACAACACAGTGGCTACAGTCGCGCAATCTCTATTCAGCACTAAAGCTGTTCCAGGGTAAATGAACAGTATACTCCCTGATCCCTGTTACGGGAATGTCACTTAAGTGAACTTCCATGGCCTTGTCCTGAGTGATAGACTAGCTAGAGCAAGTGCAACATGTTTACTAGCGATCCCGTGCAGTGGGTGGTTAATATGCTTTTACGTCCGTTTTGGTGAGCCCAGAGGGAAAATAGGGCATTTAAAAAAAAGTTAGCCTACATTTGCCATAGCTAGCCAACGGTAGACTACAGAGAAAGTGGGATGTATGTCCATTTCGGCGCGTGCACCCAGGCATTGTGCCTCTGACAGTCGCCGACGCTCTCTGTAATGTCTGTGCACGGCGGCCTGTTTGCAATTCAGCAGGAAGCGGCAGCAGGAGAGAATGATTGTACTTCCTCAAATGAACAGAAGCAAGGAGGGAGAGGAGGGGAGGGAGAGGAGGGGGTTGGGTTTTTTTTTTTCCTCCGCTGTGTTTTTGACTGGAACCAATAGAGCACACGATGGGGCACATTGCGGATAAAATGCAAACCCTACTCGTGTCTCCTCCAAACTTTTTACTCTGGGAATTCTGATGGATGTTCAGGAGAATTAATTCCCGGATTATTTTCACTATAATAAAAAAAAAACCTGCCTCCTCTAAGTTTTTGTAATGGCAGGGAGCTTTGCTCTGTCAATGAGAGCGGCGCGCAGCTTGGCCTGCAGTCACGGCTTCTCGGGGAACACAAAAGCCCATTACTGGAGCTGAGCCCATAAGTTATCTGCAGCATAAGCCCCTTTCCACAGAACCCCAAGAATCCCAAGTCCGGTTACAGGACATTGTTCCATTTATGGATGGTGTTCCCGTGTGAGTGAAGGGGAAAGTCCTCCGGTAACGGGAGAAGAATCAGAATCTTCATCTAAAAAAAAAAAGGTGCCCCATCAAGAGTTCTTCCATGCTGCAAAGAGATGCACAACAGCAGATGGAGATGATGATGATGATGATGATGATGATGGCAATATGGGCCCTAAATAACGCCAGAGTTGAGGCCGCAATACAGGGGGGACAACAGAGCATTTATTTCCATTTGTCAGCCTTAGGGCTGGGCGATATGGTGAAAAACAAATATCACAATATTTTTGAACAAATACATACTGCAACAATATTGTAGTGTTGACTAATGGTGCTTTCACAAAATATTTACACAATGCGATTTTTGATAAATAATCACCAGTAATGTGGATATAATGACTAAGTGGGTAAAGGCAAATAATAGAACAGCTATAACAGTCTGGTAGGTTCAGGAAATGACATCACTTTACTCTAACACAGCTTTTTAAACCAGGAAAGACAACACTTATGCCATATTATGATATCTAAAATCTAAGATAATATCTAGTCTCATATCACGATATCATATCACTATATTGCCCAGCTCTAGTCAGCCTTATCCTCTGCTCGCTCACACCTCAGACAACACACAATAAATCTAGTCTCCATGGTGAAATTACTTTAATATAAAGCTGATATTTAACCAGTACTGTTAGTGAGAGCTGCAACTTACGATTAAGCTGTCAATTATTTTCTCGATTAATTGCTTAGCTATTTGGTCAATCACATGTCAGAATATGGTTTAAAAAATAAATAAATTAAATTAGTGTTTCCCAAAGCCCAAGATGACATCCTCAAATGTCTTGTTTTGTCCACAACTCAAAGATATTGAAGTTACTGTCACGGAGGAGAGAAGACACTAGAAACATATTCACATTTAAGCAGCTGCAATCAGAGAACCTTTCCTTATAAAATGACTCAAACTGATTAATCAATTATCAGAGTGGTTGGTGATTCATTTTATAGTTGACAACTAATCAATTCATGGTTGCAGCTCTACTGGTAGTGGAACCTTTGGGTGCTGGTCACTTCAAACAGCAGCTAACTTTCAAACAGCATCAGTTTGAAGCTGTTGAGCTCCAAAAGCAGAGCAGACGGATGAAAGGAGGAGGATGTCGGCTAGTCTAGTTTTCTCTGGACCAAGTTCTGACTCGACGAGGCAGTCGGTCTAATTTCTAACTTTCTGGGATGCAGCCTCACTTTGCAATTGGACCTGGTAAATATATAATATCATCTTACATAGGTAGGGCTGCCTAAGACTAGACCTGCACGATTCGGGGAAAAATAATTGAATCACGATTTTTGTGCCTAGAATTGATATCATGATTCTCTGCCATGATTTTTTGGACCATGACAAAACAAAATAGGCAGTACCAAACAGATTATTTTTTGCCACCTAGAGCACATTGCGCTTCACAAGCCTGTAAACAGAGAGGCTTTAATGAAGAGAAGGGAGAGCACTGCAGCGCTTGGGAACACTTTAAAACCTATTCAAAAGCATCTGTGTTTAAAGCTCATAGAAGAAAGTAGTAGTTTGTGATGCAGTCGGCTCATACATTTTTTTTTTAAAGATTTTAAATCAAAGTTATTTAAAAATTAAAATTGTGAACAGGGTGAATTGAGATTGAGATTTTATAACTCCATGCAGGCCGGTATATGGATGTGTGTGTGTGTGTGTGTGTGTGTGTGTGTATGCGTGTGTGTGTGTGTGTGACGGTGATTAGCTGCGGAGCGAGTAGCGACTCTAGAGTCACTGTGAGAGAAGCAAAGTTTCTGTTCTTTCTGACCAAGGTGGAAAATTCATTTTCAGGCTGAATTATTAATTTCCAGTAAACTTATGAGCACATCTCTGGTGAACACAACACCCTTTGTAAGACAGATCTGTCTAATTAGATCCACTAGAGCTCGACCGATAAAGGATTTTTAAGGCTGATAACGATACAAATATTAGATGATTTAAAAATCCGATATTCCGATGTATATTTACAAAAACAAAAATCCAGAAACGCGTAACAAAACATAAACAAATTTCCCAAATATAAGTTATTTGTAGGTAATCATGAGTCCTCGCTAAACTAATAAGATAATTCAGTTTAAAAATAGAATAATTTCCTTTAATGTCACAACAGAGGAACAAAATATATTCAGGTTCTAATAAATAAAATGAATAAAAATACAAACTCAAGATATGAAACTTTAAGTCTTTTTAACAAAAACAATAAAAAAACAAAAATCGAAGTGTTGCCAACAGGGACGTTGTAGAGCGTCCTCTGGTGGACAGACTATGCAACGCCATCACCAACAGGGACGTTGTAGAGCGTCCTCTGGTGGACAGACTATGCAACGCCATCACTAACAGGGACGTTGTAGAGCGTCCTCTGGTGGACAGACTATGCAAAGCCATCACTAACAGGGACGTTGTAGAGCGTCCTCTGGTGGACAGACTATGCAAAGCCATCACTAACAGGGACGTTGTAGAGCGTCCTCTGGTGGACAGACTATGCAAAGCCATCACTAACAGGGACGTTGTAGAGCGTCCTCTGGTGGACAGACTATGCAACGCCATCACTAACAGGGACGTTGTAGAGCGTCCTCTGGTGGACAGACTATGCAACGCCATCACTAACAGGGACGTTGTAGAGCGTCCTCTGGTGGACAGACTATGCAAAGCCATCACTAACAGGGACGTTGTAGAGCGTCCTCTGGTGGACAGACTATGCAACACCATCACTAACGGGGACGTTGTAGAGCGTCCTCTGGTGGACAGACTATGCAACGCCATCACTAACAGGGACGTTGTAGAGCGTCCTCTGGTGGACAGACTATGCAACACCATCACTAACGGGGACGTTGTAGAGCGTCCTCTGGTGGACAGACTATGCAACTCCATCACTAACAGGGACGTTGTAGAGCAAGTGATAAATAAATGTGGAAAAACATACATTAAATTAATTTATCACCTATTGTAAATGCCGATACCAATAGTTTGGAAAATGCCTAATATTGGCCGACGGATATATTGGTCGGGCTCCAAAATCAACGAATCGATTAGTCGACCAAAACAGTAGGGGGGGGGGGAATCCCCAGACGCTTCCCAATACGACACAACAATACTTATTCCACAATACAATATTGAGATTTAAACATATTGCAATATATTGCAGTTTATAGCCTTTTTTCAACTTCTAAATTTTTTCCTAATTTCAAATTACGGCCCCAAAAGGAAACTTTGCCAACATCTGTTTCCTGTAAAAAGAAACATTTCTGTTTGTTCATGTCACTTCAATGTTATTGCTGCAGAATGAACACATAAAATAAAAGATTGATACTTGGCGCCTTTGTATCGATACAGTATTGCCACTGAAAATATCCCAATACTATGCTGTATCGATTTTTTTCCCCCCACCCCTACAAAACAGATGGGTGTTATTTGACTCGACGACAGCCCTGATACCGATACCGCTTTTGCTCCCTCAATTTACATCGTAAAAATGCCACACTGGACTTGTTCAGTGTCACTTCTGCAATCATCTTCCATTCATATCACGCGAATGATGTGTGCAGCGTGCATCATATGGACGGGTGCACTGCATGTGGTTAACTGGGAGAGGGTGAAAGGCTTTCATCAGTATCTACAACACGGCCGTGATGATGCGTTGCTTGGTGACATATTATAAGACAGATATAATCAGGTCATCACTAAATGTCCTGCGTCAACACATTGAAATAATTTAAGAAAACAATAAACCTGAAAAGTAGCCATGGAATTAAAATGCTTGATTTGTAATTTAAGACGAGCTGCAGCGTCCCCGGCAACACAGAGCTGCCTGTGGACGCCTGTCTGGAAATAATGCAGGGAAAAAACTATCGAGGGACGCAACACCCGCGTATCGGCCGATAGATGTAAAAACGCAAATATCGGCCCGATATATCGGCCCGCTGATAAAATCGGTCAATCACTAGTGAAAATGATTGAATATAATGCGGAACGTACGCACTAAGGACGAGTATGGCGAGTGGTGGCGAAGGGTTAGAGGACCTGTTGGCCTCTTTAAGATGGCGAGTTTTGGAAACTTGGGATTGAGAGTGGTGGATGAGACTGCTGTTGGAGATCAGTGTTACGTTTGCAGAGTCACGGCTCCAAACCGTAACGTTAGTTGGGGCAGACGCCTTGCTTCTTCAGGCTAACTATATTAGCTTTAGCCTGGCAGGGAGCAGCTTTCTGCAGGAGGCCAGGAGACGACGTGATAACGTTGCATTAATCAGGTGATTCAGATGGTCTTTGCAGAGAAAAGAGATTCTGTATCTTCAGTTGTATAGCTGATTGTCTTATTTGGTTTACAACGTCCAGATGGAGTCTGGAGATGACGTGGGGTACTTAGTGTTTGCTGTTTACATCTTACTTTACACACTTACACAGCTCGCCCAGGGGAGACTGTATGACACTAGGTGGTACAACCTGAGACACGCACAACAAATAAATTGCCTTCTGCATTTCTGTCTTGCTTTTCCCTTTATTTCTCTTTATTATTATACAGTGATGTCTGAACCAAACTGTGACTTGGTTGACTTGATGCTACTTGAACTGAGAGATTCAGGAGGAATTCTGCACGACACACGTGTGTGTGTTAGGGCATGTTTTATGGCCCTAAACCTGCAACCACACGGCTGATAATGAGACTTTCCGGTTTATCCTCCATCCCATCAGCCCATTTACACCTGCATCTCTATATTGCCTGTTTTATCCGGAGCAACACTCATCCGTGGTTACACTGGACCTCTGAGGCGACTGTGTCCTTCCGCCAAAGACTCACCACTAATCTGCCCTCCTCTGACTGCTGGGACACTCACCCAGCGCTGCTCAGCAGCCTTACTGTATATCTGGACTGTCTCCCTCGGGATCCTGTGACACCTTTTTGGCAAACCCTGGGCTTTACATGCAGGCGCTGGCGAAACATTCATCTGTCCATGTTGCAGCACATCCCTCTGTTGCACTAGATAACGATGTGATATATAAAAGTTCCCCCCTGCCTTCTGACATGAGACAATTATCTCCAGGGACATATTCTCATTGTGTTGTTGCCCTCTATTCCCGGTCACCTGGCTCTATACAAACCCAGCCAAACCATTGGATGTGGAAAAACTGAGAGAGAGGATTTCTCATTCCCCCAAGGAAAAAACTGTTTGCCAACATAGCTAACCTGACGGGAGCTTTATTCGGGTTTATTGATGCCATCATTACACGACTGCTTCCACGAGCAAAATGGTTTCCGGGTTTGAGGAGGAAATTAGAAGTTTGATGGCACTCTCTCCCGGGAGAAAAGCAATTACGCACAGCAATGAGGGCACAATTGTCGGAAATTGGCTCATGAAAGAGACATAGAATTATCAGTTTGACACAATGGCTTAAAGGATATGAGGAAAAGCACCCAATATGGTTATTTTGTTATGAAAAAAGGACACAATTTCACCAATCACTTCAGTTGTCTTGAGGCAAGAAAACAGTGTTCTGCTCTCTCTCTTTCTCCCTCTGCCCCCTTTTCTCTGTGATGTAAACCTGTCATTTGACGCGTAAACGAAATTGATGGCGCGATAAAAGTTGCCAATAAACCAACATACGACGTGCTTCTCCCAGAGATTAAATCCTTTTGCAGAAATGAAGAGAAATCGCATCAAATCCAGTCTGACACTTGTCGTAAATCGTTTCTGACAGCTCCTAATGGAGTGCTATCACTGTTGCGCACAACGCTCAAAAACACACACCGGGGCTGCGAGGTGGTGTTTTTCAGGAGGTTTTTTTTAAGGAGTTAAAACCCCGTGCACGCGGACATGGTCGGTGGAGCTTTAACTGCGGTATCACCGTTAACTTAGCAACAAACTACATCAAGCACCGCGTGTCCTTGACACTAAGACACTAAGACACTGAGGCTTTTTCGCCGTGCGGAGCTTCCTTTAGAGTTACCACAACCACAACACTGAGCCAGTTAGCAACTCCGTAGCGACACATATAGGCTACATAACACAGGCTAACGTTATGTGGCTGGAAACGCAGCTGTCAGAGCTGCCCAGACACAGGAAGAGGCAACAACAAACAACAATGTAGCAAACGTAAAAATGCGTGCACAAGCTGGCGAAGAGTGACTTACCCGAGCAGTGTGTCCACATCTGTTTGATGAACCGACAGATTTAAACGACACACTTTGTTGCATTCGCGTTTACAAGAAGGTTTCACCGAAGACGAACAGTAGCTAGTGCTAAACTCTCCGCCGAGCGCGGTGGGATACCAATTAAAACAAATTCTTCCTACTTGATGTACGAGGTAACTATTTAGTTATGGCAAATGGTGCCTAATCTATCCTGAGTGGCATTGCATTATGATTGACAGTACCCTAACCAATGGGAACGTGCTGTGCCCGCCTCTTCGACCAATCAAATCGTCAGCGGGGAGTTGGTGGAAGGTGAGTTGTGGAGTAGGAAGGGCTGATGGCGACATCATGTGTTAAGAGTTTATATCCCTCCGCTTGTCATGTTTTGAGAGCAACCGGCTCCACTTTCTCAGTCTTTTTTCATATTAACCAAAAATCAGACTTTGTTTTACAGTTTTATTTTGGTAGGCTACACGTTTTTAACCTATTAGGCTATACAAGTAGCCTTATTAAAACTGTACGGTAAATATTTAGCTTACGTAATCATTTAAAAAAATGTAAATAAAAAATAATAAATGACAAATTAAAAATGTAACGACAAAACATTGTCTCGAGTTGGTATTTGGTCAGTAATTAGTACAAATAAAACATAATTATTCGTTTTGATTACACATGCAACATGTTGTAAATGCGTATTTAAATGCGTGAAGGCCCGAGCGGTCTCGAGCTTTACTTTCACTGGACGTTTAAAGCGCGAGGACAAGCGCCCTACTTTATCTGTTCACGGCGGAGGAACACGGTGTTTCCACTGAGGAGCAGAGTGACGTACTGTAAAGTGACGGATACAGTCAGTCAGTTTGGCGCGAGGCGCGATAATATGTAACGCATGCACATCTACGTTCGGGGAGTTTTGAAAAGAAGTTTACGTAGAAGACGTACGTATTTTAATTGGTAATAATAATAGTCTACTTCTGCCGTATGTGCGCGAGGCTACGTCATGTTACGTCAGAAAGCTGTCCAGGCTGGGATATTTAAAGAAATACAGCTCGTGCTTGTTTGTTGGCTCAAATTTGAAAGTAGTGAAGGAGAGGTCAAGAGAGTCAGTATTTATTTAACCAATCAAATATTACTTATTTCTTACTTCAAATATGATCATATGTTACTTATTCTTTCTTCCAAAATAAATACATAAAACAAACATAAATATAAGGAAAATCATTTTAAGCCTACTCGTAAAAAGACCAAAAACAAAGGCATAGCAGGCGACTAGCCTATTTTAAGATATGTACAAAAGTAAACAACTGAATCAGCAAATTAAACGGCTATTTAGGTTACAGAGAATGACCCAATATTGCTCAGATGATCAACACGTGTTTGCCAAAAGAAAAAAATCTAACATAAATATTAAGATATAGCACTCATTTACGGTACAATGTTGCAGATTGTGCAGTTACAACTTACATACACTTACATTACAGTACTGGAGGGTCGCTGGTTCAAGTCCCCTTACGGACCAAAGTAAGTGGTGGACTGGTAGCTGGAGAGGTGCCAGTTCACCTCCTGGGCACTGCCAATGTGCTCTTGAGCAAGGCACCAAACCCCCAACTGCTCCAGGTGCCTTTCCATGGGCAGCCCCCCCCCCTCTGACATCTCTCCATTTAGTAGCATGTGTGTGTAATTCAGGCCTGTGTGTAATAACAACAGAGTGAAAACGTTGTAATTTCCCCTTGCGGGAATACTAAATTACATTATCATATCAGAGGTTGCACAATTCCACAGCACCTAAGGGTTAAGCATCTTGCTGAAGGACACAGTGGGAATTGAACCCTGATCTCCCACACCAAAGGCACATATCATATCCATTAAATACAACTTGCAAGAATCCCTGTAAATAAAAGACATAAAACAGACTTTGGTAAGACAATAAAAAATAAAAAAAAACACTATACTTGAAACGGACAAAGTATAAGTAGAGTTAAAATATCCAACAGTACCACAGACAGACACATGCCCGAATGTGCCACCCAGTCTGGACGGCGCGTCTCCCTCTGAAGTAATGCAACACATGGACACAGCAGGGCATGAACAGCTGACTCAAGGAATGACACACAGCTGCAATATGGGCAACCTTTCCTGACATTAGAGGGAATACACACCGACTCTGTGACCGCATGTGTAGACCTCCAATCAGCTTTTTTATTTTTATTTTTTTATTTTTTAAAGAGGAAGCAGGGTAAACATTGTATTTCTGGCTGTCAGAGTGGGAGAGCTAAACTTTGGATCACTAAGCAGAACATTTTCCCACCGTATCCCTCCTCTTAACATGCATTTGTGTTTTATTGTATTGTATTACACTGTATTAAAAGTTTTGCATGTTGGTGTGACTGTTTTTAAGGTCCCTGCTGGTGATTAATACAGTCATCCATCTATCTATCTATCTATCTATCTATCTATCTATCTATCTATCTATCTATCTATCTATCTATCTATCTATCTATCTATCTATCTATCTGATGTGTTAGTGGAGTAAACAAAGAGAACGAGGGAGAAAGTGTAATGAAGTTGTGTTGACACTGGCTCAGACACACAAAAAGAGAGGGAAAGGGAGTGACACACACACACACACACACGCACACACACGCACAGACACACAGAGTGAGAGGGAGGGACACACACACACACACAAAGGGAGAGGGAGGGACACACACACATAACCACACACACACACAGAGGGATTACACCATGTTTCCTGCTTTACATAAGAAGCTTATGTGATGGAGGAGACCTGCAGCAGCCAGATGGACGCTCGCTGCCTCCCAGGCCGTCCAGGGCAGTCCAGCGGTCGGTTTGGCCCCGGGGTCAGGGAAATGTCATGGTGGGGGGGTATGGGAGGGGGTACACAACAACAAAACCAAAAACAGCCAGGCCAGAGTTCAGAATAAAAACTAAATAAAACAGAACTTCTATGCACACTGAAGTTATCGCTGGTATATCTTCATTACCATATTCATTTGTTTGAATGTCAGCCAGACCAAGCCATAACTACAGCTTGGCGCCCCCTGTTGAAGAAATGCTGACTCATTTCAGAAAGCCATTGAATGCAAGATACAGTATTTATTGTTCTCATGTCATGATTCGTCTTCCCAAAATGGAGATCTGATGATACATGCATCTCTCATATGCATCACATGTTTTATTTTAGGTTCCAGCAAAGAGCCTGAGGAGTCCGGTTCAGTTTCACCTGTCGTGTTTTTTTCCAACTTTTTTCCAAACACATTTTGGTCTGGGCGTGCATTTCATATCTTAGACTACAGTGTCAAAACTTTGTGTGTGTTCCTGTTTTAACATGGGCGACATGGCCCCGTGCACACAGCCAGCTCCATGGAGAAATGCTTCGGTTCCCATTTTGGTTTGGAAGAACTGGAGTGGCCTGACATCCCCCCGATCCTAGACCTTTGGGATGAAATGAGCCATTGATTAAGCCGGGTGAGTCTTTTTTTTAAAAAGAGAA
This sequence comes from Etheostoma nigrum, assembly GCA_029931835.1. NCBI lineage: Eukaryota > Metazoa > Chordata > Actinopteri > Perciformes > Percidae > Etheostoma > Etheostoma nigrum. The sequence goes on from CM057242.1 coordinate 2,969,512, forward strand.
AAAGAATTGATTTTAAACACAGAAAAAAACTAAATATATGTTTTTTTGCAAGAAATGTGTCTACTGTAATAACTAAAAGCTGCCTGTATATTTAACAAGCTTACTGAATATTAAATCATAGCACTATGGCACTCGCACTAGTGACTACTCCAGCTAGAAATTCCAATAAACCAGAGCACATTTTTCTCCCATCCCAGAATGCTGTGTGGACTAGCCAGACCCTCCTCCGCAGCGCTGTGGAGGAAGGTCTGGCTATGCAACTAGACTACTGTTGTGGTGACAACAGCGCCCCCTCCCTCCTATCACTGTCATCCTGATCTGGATCAATGGACGTACATCTCGGCAGATATTGTCCTGTTTTTTTTTGTTTCTTCTTGTTTTTATATACTAAATGTTACTATCCTATGTCTTTTTTACTGTAACTCCAAGCTGCCTATTGGACTGCAGATGGAAATTAGCCCTTTGGGCTACAATCTGGCACATTTACTTGTACTGTTGTGCTTGTTCATTAATGTGCATTGTCCTGAATTAATAAAATAAATAACATAAATGTCCCTCACCTTCCGCTCTCTGTGTGTCAGACCTGCTTGGGTCTTTCTGGGAATGATTGTAAAGATTTACAAAGAATATGTTCAGGGCATCTCCTCTCTAACTGGGACATTTTGGGACTGATTGGTGGGTTTGCTGTGGACAAAGTACACACAGAGATCCACTGGTAAGACATAATGAGGTGTAACCATGTATCAGCTGATTTATATAGCTCACGTTACTGTATTGGTTGAACAGTTAACTTGTATGTATGTGACATTTTGTAATGTGCAAATGTTTCATCAAAACAAGTTCCTTACCCGGCGCCTGGGTAGCACACTTGGTAGAGCGAGCGCCCATATGCAGAAGTTCAGTCCTCAATGCAGCGTCTCAAGGTTTGAGTCCGACCTAGGGCCATTAGCTGCATCTCTCCCCCCTTTCCTGTCTACAGATGCCCTGTCTATTAAATATTCTATAAGATAACTTTCCTCAAAAAAACAACAACTAAAACACAAGTTCCTTTCCGAGACTATTTTTCAGAGACGATTGTGATTGGTTCAAAGAAACGCAAAACAAACCCAGGGTGTTTTTTTTTTTTTGCTTCTATCCGTGAATGTACCTGTGGTGTAGCCGGACTGAGTCACTCCACAGCGCTGTAGACATGGGTCTGGCAATCTGGGGAAAAAAAAGAAGTTATCTTTAGTCACTCATTCGAGTTTTATCACACTGCTATTGGACAGCGCACAATGAGCCGCATTCAGCGACACAGTCAGAAGTGCACAGACTTTACAGTTAAAGGGCTAAAAGCATTTCCAACCAGTGTGGTGTGCTGATGGATGGTTATTATCCTCACAGCCTGCAGTCGGCCTGCCTGCCTGTCAGGAAATCAGCCGTGAACAGATGGACATGTCAAAGCCTAAACACACAGCCATCAACATAATACAACTAACGCAGACTTCTATAAGGCTGTAGGTTAGCACATAAGTATAAATATCGAGACATGCAACAGCATTTTGACTTACTGAAGATGTTAATGTAAAGTTGTAATTTACAGAAGTTTTAGGACACCAGGAAAGTGGTTCACGAAGGATGGGTATCTATTATTAAAGGAACATTTCAATTAACTCCAATGTTATATATAGCATCAAATCATTACAGAAGTTATCTCAGGACACTTTACAGATATAGTAGGTCTAGGCCACACTATAATTTACAGAGACCCAAAAGCATTTGGTGGGATAGCAAATTGCCAATTAGCAAAACAACATGTTTTGTAGCATTGATAATTGTTGCCTAGCACTAGCAACCCGTAGGACAACATACAGTATGGCTAAATTAATTCACATACATCTAATTAGATGCGTAAGTATTATTAAGAGAAAAAACATCTGTTTACAACAGGTAGAAACCTGAAATCTGACACGACTTGTTGGGGGAGGACAGAGAGAGAGAGAGAGAGAGAGAGAGAGAGAGAGAGAGAGAGAGAGAGAGAGAGAGAGAGAGAGAGCTATGATTCAATTCAATTTCATTGTCATGGACACAATGTGCAGGCACATATGTAACAGAATGTAGGACATTGCTTTCCAACAAACAGTGCATACTGTATACACAGTAGATAAAAAAAAACAATATTATTAACATCATCAACATCACTTACAGACTCTGAATTATTGCAAATGACGTTATATTATAAACATGTGCAAATGTTGTAAATGTACTTGTGCAAATGGTCTCGTAAATGGAAAAAATAAAACACGTGCCAAAACCGGAAACCAGGGAGCCAAGTCATAGAATTGCAAAATAGCTTGGTGTTTCTTGATCTTAATGTATGGATCTTCACACTTTGATGATGATCTCACATTTCCTGAAACACAGACCGCGAGCCTGTCAGCGTCTGCAGCTCCCGCAGCAGCTTCTATTAGGTAGAATGTCATCTAAATTAGGTGTGCTGACCACGAATAAAAACAATCATTGAAAAAAGCGACAAAAAAGTTTTTAAAAAGCACCAAAAGCATAAAAAAATGCCCAAAAACGTTGCAAAAAGCGCCAAAAACAGTTCATTTTTAATGTTGTCGCCGGAAGGAAACCATCATGCTTGACGGGAATTACAACACGAGGGTCAATCTGCTAATCCTTTCTGGTGGTCTTGTGTACTTATATAGTAGTTTAATTTGAAATAAAACATTGCATTTTATAAACTACATGTGTGTTGCTACATTCTCTCCTTCACACTGCTCTGACCCGTTCTGGTTTGGGATCTGCAGAGTTGTGTTGCCAACGACGACACTGACGCCAATGTTTCGGCGCCTGATTGGGTCTTAGCGATCATGAAGTCTCGTTCTCTGAGACAAAAGCTACTGCCGTTTCCATGGCAACTACCAGCAACAGGCAGAGTATACAAGGGCTTGAGAAAGTTTACACACCCATGCTAAAGTTAATTAAAAAGAGGAATAAAAAAACCATCTTTTGGAAATTGATCTTAATGCCTTAATTTAAAAAATTTAAGAAAATCCAACCTTTAAGGACACCAATCAAATCAAACAAATCACCTGATTTATCCTGTTGTTTTTTACAGAGTGAAATTGTTTGTTTGAGCTGCCGTAAATTGAAGACAATATTTTGCACACTGATCCATCTGTTTGAACTGATGTGTGTGCATGCAACAGCTTCATGGAGATCCTCAAAGCACTTTAAATATAATGCGATATTAGATCCCAGGGGTCCAAAATCATAACCCAATCACGCAGAACTTTAAGTACATTTTTTCACCCAAATCTGAGACTTAAGCCAGGACCCAGGAACCCAGACTGGCCGTGACCTCACCATCCGGGACCTGCTCTGCGAGGGTCCAGCTGCTAGATTAGTGTTTTCATCTGGACATTTTGACGTGAGTGTGTTTCTACTTCCTGACCCCAAACATCACACTTTAAGTCTTTGTAGTAGAATGACCTTTAAATGGAAAGAGTGCCAAAACCCATCCTGGAACGGGTAAATCCATCGGCCACATTTATTTTACATTATGGCTTAACTTTGGTTGTATTTCATTAAACTCTAAACACATCTGTTCATCTTGTTTTTGCAACTACGTAGACTGTATTCCTTCATCGAAAACATCATCTTGTAATCCGAAGCACACATTTTCATTTTAGATTTTCATTACAGTCATTTTCTTATCCAGAGTCTTATCCAGAAAGATTCACAGAGAGCTCACTGTAAGAGAGGCTGCGATGCTGGTTTCCCTCCAGAAGCCAAACTTGGAAAATGGAAAGAACTCTCTTGATCTTTGAGGTTGAGATTTTGTGAGCGTTCCAGTTTCAGATCAATGGAGGTAACTCTATTCAAACAATGTGTCATTCATTTTCCAGAACAGGTCACTTTGTAATAGTCAGGAGAACATTTCTCAATGGTGTGTTGATATGCGGTGTTAATCAAAATTACTGACTTATTGTCACATAAAGAATAGCTACATTGCAGAGCTGTATGTGAAGATTGAAGTCATTTTCTGAACTTACCAGGCGGTTCTAGCTGTTCGATTATTCACCTTTACCCACTAAGTCATTAAATCATTTCTGGAGAATATTTATCAAAAATATCATTGTGTAAATAACATTTTGTTAACCCTTGTATTATATTCAGGTCAAATCGACCCATTTCAAATTTTTACAAGAAGAAAAATGGTACAAGTTAAATTTTTTCTACCTGAAATCAACGGCCTTACCTTATTTCCTGTGATAAACATGTATCCCTGACTCAATTCAGAACATTATTCTGGATATGACACTTATGTTGTTTCCATAGTGGATTTTTAACATGAATTATAACCTTATGACAAAAATCCCACTTCCATGTTTAATTGTGTTCTAGTAGAGACTGATTGCATTCCCTAAACATAGATGTAATCTCAGCTGTTGGAAATTGAAATAAAGACAATATTTGTTAATCATTTTTGAAGTAAAATATTATTTCAGAATTGTTTTTAAAACCCCAAATAAGTCACGGGTCAGTTTGATCCAAGGGACACGAGAGGGTCCCGAAGGTGAAGACAACACGAGGGTTAAAGCACCCATGGTCAACCATACAATATCGTCACCGAGGTTATTGGTCAAGAATATCGTGATATTTGATTTTTTTCTATATTGCCTAGCCCTAATTGGAGTCATATTGGTTTCATCAGGGTAATTAAGGGGCGCAGGTGTTTTCGATGCAGGCTGTGCAGTCTGCATCCAGAGTACTTTACCATGTGATATGTTGTGTTACTATTGTAGGTCACTAAAACGCAGTCTACAAAGCCTTGGGAGCGTTACGCACCATCACACGCATGGTCAAAAGGTTGCAAAAATTCTTTCTGAATCCCGACTTTTGTGAGGAATGTTGCAACTGCAAATTTCACTCTGCTTCACGCAACTTTTTCTTGCGTAACATGTTTTATAGGAAACACCTAAGAACCTTTAGCCAGATCTCCCCTTTTTTCTCAGTGTCCAGCTAATTGTCTATTTCCCTACTATTCAGATGTCTTCCATGTTTTTACCATGACTTTATCAATGCCATAATTTACAGTAATTTGGGCAGACACGGTAAATCTCCATCATCTCTGTTAGAGATGATGGGGAAGTTTATTTTCTACTTTCTGACTCTGCGTTTTTTTAACTGAAGTTTTTATAGTGCATGTTTAAAGTTGCAGCATTACATGCTATTATATGAGCATTTGTCGTTAATTATTTGTCAAGATATAGGTAAGTAATCAGTAAAGATGGTCTTCACTTGATTGGTCTTGACGATAGACTGTAAAAATTATGGACATAGCATCCGTGACACCACCTGTTGTTTTGAAGATTCCAGTTTGGTGATACAGGCGTCGCCGTCTTTGATTTTTGATGAAAGGGCGCAGCGCCTATTTATGCTAAACAGGGAAAGTTGCTGATTTTCAACCCTTCTGAAGCGAGTCATCCAGTGGAGATTTAATGGTGGGTAAATGCAGATCTCCGGGTATTAGTGCAATTTATCTGCATGTATGGTAATGTTGGTTGAAAATTGGCAGACTTTACCTTAAACTAGCAGCTGACGCTGGTGGCTAGCTAACTTGGTTAGCAGAACGCTGAACAAGACATTTTTAGGCGACCAAAATGTTCCAGTTAACTTTGACCAAGTGAAAACACAACGTGACAGGATCAGAACAGATGGAAACACGGACAACACCACAAAACAAGTTTAGCTCTATTTTTCACAGTGTTAGCATGGTTAGCATTGCCAAGCTTCTGTCCTGAAATCATCCCCTGCTTTATCGTCTATAAAAAAAACAAATGGGACTATAATTTTCTAAAGGAACATCATGCTGTGTTGAAGAAGACTTGAAACTAGCGATTTAAGCCATAATCTCAATATGGAATTGTTTACTGAGGTGTATAAATCAAGTGAGAAGCAGACTCATTTTCCCATGGACTGCTGTAGAAGCAGACTTCTGTTTGGAGCCAGTGTAATCTCCCCCTGCTGGAAACTAGATAGAATGCAGATTTATTGGCATTGGCTTTACTTTGCAGTCCAGTCCATGGTCTTGTCTTGTCTGTTTTGTTTCTCTATCTTCTCCCTTTCCCGCTCCAACCATCAGCTGTAGAGTGTGTTGGTCTGTGTGGGTGCACATTCTCTCTCTCTCTCCGCAATGACCCGCTGCTCCGCTCCACTCCGCTTCCACAGCATCCTGCCAGCTGCCTAGCAACACTCAGTGTCCATGACAACGGAGCCAACAAACGCCCCCACTCCTCTTCAGCTTGTACCCCTCAATTAAGACTAAAGTGTGGCAATCAGGAGAGCAGAGGCACAGAGCAGATTAACGGGGACAGCCGGGAGGAGCATTGGTGTGCAGGGTGGAGCCCAACATTCAGGGCTTCTGCCATCAGACTCGGCTAATGCCAAAGTTCTCAGCATGGAACGGCGGATTTAGATCTGAGACCGCTGAGAGATGGAGAAGGGTCAAACAGAAGCCAATGCTTACGGGGTAACAAGCTGTGGAGCAAAGTCCAGCGGTGGGTTTGGGTCTCAGAAAGCTTCATTATAAAATGAAGACATCATTCTGACGGGCAGAGTCAGTCTTCATACTGAGCAATGAGAGATGATAAGATGCAGATAATAGATGCAGATGATATAATAATAGCAATGATAATAATAGTAATTCATTACATTTATAAAGTGCTTTATCATAGACACTCAAAGAGATTCGGGGTACTTGAGACGCCAAACGCTCACACACATCAGTGGTGGGGGAAACCGGAGGACCCGGAGCAAACCCAGGCAAAAAGGCCCAAGACAACCAGGATTCAAACCTGGTATCTTCTTGCTGTGAGGTCTCAGTGATAACCATTGGGCCACTGTGCTGCACTATGGAACCAGGGTCTTCAATGTTCTTTTAGGCCAAGTACCCTTAGCAGAAAGAGAGATGGAGCAGGGACCCCCTACTACATACATTGTGTAAAATGAGTTGCATATTAAACTTGACCTACAATAACGTTTGAATGTTAAACATACATGTAGCAGTGAATGCTTGAAGCTTTACTGTATCTGTGGATGGCTACCTTACCTACAGGCCAGTAGCTGTCATCAACGTTGTGTAAATTTAAAAACAAATCACAAATAGGCAGATTTATCTTTGCCAATAAAATTATGTATATTTATGTATATTTTCAGACATTAAATAGAGAGAAGTGCACATTTTTGTCCCATGACATGCTGCTTAGACCATATCTGAAGTCTCTTTCCTGAAATTCAGCCTTGGTGCAGATTTCCAGCCACTAGAACCAGTCCCACAATGAGCTTTCCTTAGTATGTGTCATTTGTCTGTAGCTATTGAGGTGGAGGGTGGGGGTGTGACCTTGGCCTACTGCCACTTTGCTCATTTGAAAGCCATGATGTGTCTCTCTCATGGGCGAAAGCAAAGAAAGGGGAGGTTATGACCTCATAAGGGGCAAGATTCCAGATCGGCCCATCTGAGCTTTCATTTCTCAAAGGCAGAGCAGGATACCCAGGGCTCGGTTTACACCTATCACCATTTCTAGCCACTGGGGGGCCATAGGCAGACTGGAGGAACTCATTAATGTTAAAACCCTCATTAAGTGACATTTTTCATGCCATGGGACCTTTAATGTAGGTAACCTTTTATGACCTTTAATTTTACACTTTGTGTGGCAAACATGATACGTTTAGAGATTGGGGATAATTATATATATATTACAAAGTTAGAAGAAGTTAAAAGGTGCTTTACATGAAAAAGAAACAGCAAAATGCCTGTCAAGCTATCTTGCTACGCTAGCTCGACCCACCTATGCTCACTTGGACTTCTCTGTTCTTTGGCCTGCAATCGCTGGAAATTGGAAATTCGCAGGATGAAATCGATGCAGAAACGCAACCAACAATTGACTTTTGTTAACACTTGACATTTTTTGTGTTTTAGTTTTAGTTTTTAGTTTTGAGCAGACACATTATAACACACAGATTAAACCATAAACACATACTGACATGACAAACCTCAGGCAGGGTTTGAACTCGCGTCTCAACGTTGCCGGTCAGAGGGTGACCCACAGAGAACCAGAGAAGTTCTAGAAACTTCTTTAACCTGCAGAAAAACAAAGCTTACAGACAGAAACATACTGATAGATACTGACAGAAACTTCCACATGAAACACTTCACACTGAAACATGTTCACACTGAAACATGTTCACACTGAAACATGTTCACACTGAAACATATTCACACTGAAACATGTTCACACTGAAACATGCTCACACTGAAACATGTTCACACTGAAACATGTTCATACACAAAACATGAAACATGTTCACACTGAAACATGTTCACACTGAAACATGTTCACACTGAAACATATTCACACTGAAACACGTTCACACTGAAACATGTTCACACTGAAACATGTTCATACACAAAACATGAAACATGTTCACACTGAAACATGTTCACACTGAAACATGTTCACACTGAAACATGTTCATACACAAAACATGTTCACACTGAAACATGTTCACACTGAAACATGTTCACACTGAAACATGTTCACACTGAAACATGTTCACACTGAAACATGTTCACACATGAAACATGTTCACACTGAAACATGTTCACACTGAAACATGTTCACACTGAAACATGTTCATACACAAAACATGAAACATGTTCACACTGAAACATGTTCACACTGAAACATGTTCACACTGAAACATATTCACACTGAAACATGTTCACACTGAAACATGTTCACACTGAAACATGTTCATACACAAAACATGAAACATGTTCACACTGAAACATGTTCACACTGAAACATGTTCACACTGAAACATATTCACACTGAAACACGTTCACACTGAAACATGTTCACACTGAAACATGTTCACACACGAAACATGTTCACACTGAAACATATTCACACTGAAACATGAAACATGTTCACACTGAAACATGTTCACACTGAAACATGTTCATACACTGAAACATGTTCACACTGAAACATATTCACACTGAAACATGAAACATGTTCACACTGAAACATGTTCACACTGAAACATGTTCACACTGAAACACGTTCACACTGAAACACGTTCACACTGAAACATGTTCACACTGAAACATGTTCATACACTGAAACATGTTCACACTGAAACATATTCACACTGAACACACTGAAACATGTTCACACTGAAACATGTTCACACTGAAACATGTTCACACTGAAACATGTTCACACTGAAACACATTCACACTGAAACATGAAACACGTTCACACTGAAACACGTTCACACTGAAACACGTTCACACTGAAACATGTTCACACTGAAACATGTTCACACTGAAACACGTTCACACTGAAACACGTTCACACTGAAACACGTTCACACTGAAACACGTTCACACTGAAACACGTTCACACTGAAACACGTTCACACTGAAACATGTTCACACTGAAACACGTTTCACACTGAAACATGTTCACACTGAAACACGTTCACACTGAAACATGTTTCACACTGAAACACGTTCACACTGACATAGTCTAGTGTGTGCATACGTGAGACACACCGTTGTCTAATGCATCTGATAACCAGATTACAAAGTGCTTCACAGTCTGAAGATCATATGTCAGATCCCACTTGAACTATTTGTATTTCCCTTTTCTTTCAGGGTATTTCTTTCCCATTGGAGGTGTCTGATTTTGTACATTTTTGTTCAGGATGATTGTTTTGATCCCTGTTCTCACATATTTCCCTCTGGTGGTCTCTATCTGTCATCACCACAGAGAGAGAAAGAAGAGATTGGCCCTTGTGTTTGACCGGTTTACAAAAACTTTCTATATCAGTAAAGATCGTTGAAAAATGTGACAAATGTTGAAAAAAAAACGACAAAAAGGCAGGAAAAAAATAAACAAAAACATTATTTTTTTAAACGCTGAAAAAGTGACCAAAAAAAACAGAAAACGTGACAAGAAAACATCAAAAACATTGGAAAAAGCAACAAAGAATTTGTTAAAAAATTGACTAAAATACAATTAAAAAAACATTAAAATAGGGATAAAATTGACCAAAATGTTGAGAAAAGTGTAAAAAAAGTAAAACAGTTGCAGGACAACACAAGGGTTAAAGGAGAAATCTGAAAATCTGCCTTCACGAATATGTAGAGGAAAAAGTCAAATAATCTGTTGATTTTCATTCTTTCATTTAATATAATTTCAGTTTATTTTAGATCAATGAAATGTCACAAAATGGTGAAAACGGTGTCAATCTGTGTCTCCCAGTCTATGATGACGTCCTCAAATGTCTTGTTTTGTCCACAACTCAAAGCTATAAAGAGGTGCCAGTCCACCTCCTGGGCACTGCCAAGGTGCTCTTGAGCAAGGCACCGAACCCCCAACTGGTCCGGGTGCCTGTCCATGGGTAATTTCCCCTTGCAAGATTAATAAAGTATACATTATTATTATTATTATTATTATTATTATTATTATTATGCATTACATATAAAGACTGTGAGACACCACAATACTGCACTAAGTGGAACCTACACAATTGGTTTATTTACATATTTATCATTACTATTTAATCAGTTGCACATTTTTGTATTCCCAACTTGTATTTATTCAAATATTTGTTCTTGTATTTTATTTCTATTATTATTTCATGTATATTGTATGTATTTATATAGTGTCCTAGTATTTCATTTATATTTATATTCTGTGCTGTGTGGCTGATTGGGATCAATATCTATCTATCTATCTATCTATCTATCTATCTATCTATCTATCTATCTATCTATCTATCTATCTATCTATCTATCTATCTATTCAGTTCATTGTCACAGAGGAACTACAAAAATAGAATCAGAGAGTGACTCAAACCGATGAATCGGTTATCAAAATAGTTGGCGGTCCATTTCCTATATACTGTATGACAACTAATCGATTAATCTTCGCAGCTCTAGTTTTGAGTCTCAGACATATTTACACTGACCACATGATAACAAAAAGTAAACTTCAAAATGCAATGTGTTGTAGTAAAGCCTAACAGCCGCTAGAGGGCGACCTTAACCCACAAACTGGCCTGAAGGCGCGTTCAGGGGGCGCTGTAGACCTGCTGCTGTTCTCACAGCGGAGGAACTCTTCTATTATTATTATTATCTCATGGTACAGTGTGATCTGGGCATCTTCATTGATTTAACTCTTTGAATTCATATCACATGCAAAATCAGATCCATATTAGCGTTTCTATTTGGTTCCATTGCAATTTTTAACGTCTTATTTTAGGAAAACAGAAGTAATGTCAGGGTGCTGTGACCTTCTGACTCCTGGTGGTGTGTAGTACTCATTATTGATGGCTGATGTAAAGTACTAAGTACATTTACTCAAATACTGTACTTACAGTGTTTTTTCCGATTGCTAACACGCTAAAAGGACTGACACACAGACAGCTAAGGGCTCCAAAAGTCGGAACATTTTCTGCTTTACACACAATTTGCAATTTAAAATGGCGCTTTAGCATAACATAACATAACATAACATAACATAACATAACACAACATGACATAAAGTTCATTTTTTTCGAACAAATTTAAAATATACAATATGTATATTTTAAACATATACACACATACATACAGTACATATACACACACATATACATATATATAAACATACATATACATATTTAAAATATACAATATGTATGTATGTACACACATATACACACATACATACAGTACATATACACACACATATACATACACACACACACACACACACACACATATTTATATCTCTATATATACTTATAGAGATATATATACATACGTATATACATATATATGCATATTTACATATATACACATATATACACATACATATATACATACTGTATATACTGTATATACACATATATACATATATGTGTATATACAGTATATACACATACTGTATATACACATATATATACATACACACATATACATTTATACTCACATTTGTGTCACTTTATTCGACAATTTTCTCTCTTTTTTATACTTTTTTTAAAAGTTCTTTTACCAATTTTTTTTTCTCCAAATCCTATAAAATTGACAAAAAACTCCCAAATTCAATGAAAGTAGTGAACTGATTATTTATGTAACGTGTGAGGAGCGTGTTTGGGAACCATCCAAGAAACCCAAATTTCTGCTATAGAAACTTTTTGAAAAGGGTCAAATTTGACCCGAAGACACCAGGAGGGTTATTTTTCCTTTGAGGAGACGTGTAAGACGACGACTTCAGGGAAGACTTTTGGACTTGTGGACAAAGTCCTCCAGCAGCTTTGTCCCTGGACAATGTCCTCTTACTGTCGAGGGTGCAGCCAGTGACTTTCAGCATCTTGAAGGGTTTGTGAGGATGAGGAGGAGTTCCTAAACCAAGCCCTTCACTCAGAGGGCTTCCTGGATAAACTGCGTAAATGACCGAGAGGTCCTTTAAGACGCCAGACACTTAACCAGAGCCTCCAGTGAAGCTCCCTTCTGATTGGCTGTAACCATGCATCGTAAACCACATCAACAGGAAATGATTACAGACAGGTTGAGATAAAAAAAAGAGAGAATTGTGATGCAAATTTTAAACAGCCCAGGGCATAATCTACTTTAGATTAGTGTGTGTGTGTGTGTGTGTGTGTGTGTGTGTGTGTGTCTGTGTGTGTGCGTTTTCTATATCAAATACTGTATATGTGTGTGTGTGTGTGTGTCTGTCTGTGTTTTTCTCTTTGTGTGTGTGTGTGTGTTTTTCTCCTTGTGTGTGTGTTTGTGTCTGTCCGTGTGTGTTTGTGTGTGTTTATTTGCTAAATCAAATGTGTGTGTGTGTGTGTTAAGTGTGTGTATGTCTGTCTGTGTGTTTGAGTGTGTGTCTGTCCATGTGTGTTTGTGTGTGTTTTTTGCTAAATCAAATTTGTGTGTGTGTGTGTAAAGTGTGTGTGCGTGTGTGTCTGTTTGTCTGTGTGTGTGTGTGTTTGCTACATCAAATATGTGTATGTGTGTGTGTGTCTGTCTGTCTGTTTGTGTGTTTTTCTCTTTGTGTGTGTATTTATTTGCTAAATCAAATTTATGTGTGTGTGTGTTTGTCTCTGTGAGTTTGCTACATTAAATGTGTGTTTTTCTCTTTCTGTGTGTCTTTGTGTGTCTGTCTGTGTGTATTTTCTCTTTGTGTGTGTGTGTGTGTGTGTGTGTGTGTGTGTGTGTGTGTGTGTGTGTGGCACAATGAAAGTTAATGATGTCACCTGCTGCAGAGGATAGGTAGCATTATACCAGAACTGGACGATTATTCTTCAAATATTAACCTTATATTCAAATATTAACATTATATTCAAATATTAACATTATATTCAAATATTAACCTTATATTCAAATATTAACATTATATTCAAATATTAACCTTATATTCAAATATTAACATTATATTCAAATATTAACATTATATTCAAATATTAACATTATATCCAAACTGAATCACCGTCTAATGTCTCAAACTGAGCGTGAGCGTCGTTTATGTCCTCAGATCATCGTCCCACCACGACGGACTGAGTGGCTGTTTTATGGATTTCTCTCTCTTTCTCTCCTCCTTTTCTCCCTTCACTCCCTTCACTCTTCCTCATCTCCTTCCTTGGTTTCCTCCTCTCTCTTCCACCTATTTCCCCTCTTTCTTTATCTGTCTCCTCTTCCTTCCTGTCTTCCTCTTCCAGCTGCCTCCTCTCTCCTTTTTTCTCCTCTCTCTCTCCTCTTTGTTCTCTGTCGTTCCCTTTGTCCTTCATTTTCTCCTCTCTCTCCTCCTTTTCTCCCTCCCTTTGATTTCATCTCCTCTCCTTCCTTAGTTTCTTCCTTCTTTCCGCCTCCTCTTCCTCCCTATATCTCTCAGCAGCCTTTTTTCTTTTCTTACGCAACAGTTACAAAAAAAAAAAAAATATATATATATATATATATATATATATATATATATATATATATATATACACATATATATTACATATACATACCTATATATAAGTTTTTCTGTATTTTTTGTTTATTTGAAATGAATGTTTTTAATGTGTTTGGCAGATAGTGTAACATATTGGGGCAGGAAACCTTTTTCTGATTCTGATTTCTTCTCCTCTTCATCTTCTCTCTCCTCTTTTTCATCCCTCTCTCTTCTCCTCTTCCTCCTCCTGCTGTCCCGTGTGAACAGGGCCTCTTTTCTTCCCTCTCTCCTCCTCTCTGGATGTCCGCCTGTTCCTGGAATTCACCAACCCCTCTCGCTGTTAATTTATGTGCATATTAATTGCTCTCCATTGTAATTTCCACCGTGGGATACAACATGCAAATGCAGCGTGAGTGCGTGCGTGTGTGTGTGCGCGCGCGCGTGTAAGCGCTCGGGTGTGTGTGTGTGTGTGTGTGTGTGTGTGTGCGTGTCTGTCTTTTTTGTGCGTGTACTTGTGTTTTTTGTGTGCGTGAGTGTCTGACTTTTTGTGTGCGTGTGTGTGTGTGTGTGTGTGTGCGCGTGTGTGTAATCCGCGCACGCATCTTGCTAACGCTCATATTTAACAGTTTAAATTCAAATCACAGCAAGAGACTGTTGACATTTTAGATATGGCTAAATGTCCAAAAACAAAAATTATTTGTAAATTTTTAAATTACTACATTTTATTCAGAGGAATTTTTTTCAAGCTGAATTGAAAATAGGTTTAAAATTAAGTTTAAAATTCAAATTTAAAATGACAAAAGTATTTGAAACGAAACAATGAAAATAGTAGGTTGGTTTACTACGGTTACTGAATATTTTAGTGTCTTAAAACGGCATCTAACTCCAAATCTGAGTTTATATATGTATATACATAATTTAATTTATTTTTTTATTTTTTTAAAGAACAAGTTCTCATTTGCAACGGCAGAGAAAAGCAGAAGCGTGCAGGACTACATACAGTTTCCCATTCAGTCCAATACAGGGACACAGAATCCAAAAGGCTCCATCACGTGCAGATTAAGCAGGCATCGGACAGGCGGCGCAGAGGAAGAAGAAGGGTACGCGACAGTGATATGGGAACAACACAATACACATGAACACCATGTCTATAACACTGCTGGGATGTATAGAGCCAAACAAAACGAAACATACAGTCAGTGCGGATTAATGCTGAGCCAGTTATAACGCAACATGTGTATGAATAGTGAAGAGTCGCTGTAGGCTGCAGTCAGTCTGGTTATTGATACAGGTCAGTAATAACATAGCAGGAATAGACACATACTATCGTTGGTGATGAGACCAATAGACAGTCTATATATTTCCTGGTGTGAAATTATTTGTTTCAATGAGTCAATACATTTTTTTTATGTAAGCCTCTTAGCACGTGGGCACATGTTTGTTAAAAATGTCACAATAAAAAAGATACAATTACGAGTGCGTATGTAAAGGGTTTGGCGGTAGCTGGAGAGATGCCAGATCACTTCCATTGTGCTTTTGAGCAAGGCACCGAACCCCCAACTGCTCGGGGGGGCTTCCCATGTGCAGCCTCCCCCCCACGCTGACATCTCTCCCTTTAAAGGGAAATTACTGAGCATGTGTGTGTAATTCAGGCCTGTTTGTAAGCGTGTACATTGAGATTTTCCCTTGCGGGATTAATAAAGTATATGTTTTTATTATTATTATTATTATTATTATTATTATTATTATTATTATTATTAAACATTTGTGTTTAATTTAGGTTTCCTGTCCGATTCATTTGGTTATTTTGCATTCAAGACACAACATATTCTTCTGTTAGTTCTATCGGAATTACTACTACTATTTCTCCAAAGCAGGAAACCTAGGAGTTTATGAATGTTTCTCATTTTAATGGAAATATTAGAGCAGAACATGACTCAAACCAAAAGCTGTGGAATGTGTTTCATGTCTGCAGAAATGAACGAAAATAAATGTGTGTATAATTTGGGATAATTTCCCCCGAGAGCGCGACCTGATCTGTCAATTCACGTCATCGTTGATTGGATAATCACCCGCGAGTCCCAATAAGCCAGCAGCCAATCAGAACAGCCGCAGAATAGCAACACGTTGTTTTATTTCGCTCCAGAATCCGGCTGAGAAAAGAAAACCTAGAGATGAAACCACAAACATGACTCAGCGGATACTGTGTGAGCAGGAACAGGACCCACGCAGCCAAACACACACCACGTCACTTTCACTGGTGCAATGTAACTAAGTACATTTATTCGAGTACTGTACTTGAGTACAAATATTGAGGTACTTTGTACTTTAGGCCTACTTGAGTCTTTTCTTTTCCTGCCACGTTCTACTTCTACTATGCTACATTTCAGAGAGAAATGGTGTAGCTTTTTATATTAATCTGACAGTGTGTGTGTGTGTGTATGTGTGCGCGTGTGCGTGTGTGTGTGTGTGCGTGCGTGTGCGTGTGTGCGTGCAATCCGCCGGACATCTCTCTGGTTGTGTTCGTATTCGTAACAGTTGAAAGGAAATATTGTAAATTTTACATTAATCTGACAGTGTGTGTGTGTGTGTGTGTGTGTGTGTACGTGTGTGCGCGCGTGTGTGTAATCCGCTGGACTTCTCTGGTTGTACAACCGAATATGATATTTAATTTTGAAATGAAATATTGACACACACATGAAATACTTTTTTTCTTTTTTTGCACGCAAAGCACATGGAGATTATATTATAGTTATATTATAATTCAACATGATTAGACTATTAAACACAACTGTTAGGATCGTTTCCAGTTTTTATAATGTGAGGAGTTTTCTTTACTTTTAATACTTTAAGTACATTTTCCTGATGACATTTACATACTTTTACTTAAATAATTTTACTTAAGTAATATTTTTTTAATGCAGGACGTAACAGAGTATTTTTTTTTATATTACTATACTATATATACTTATATAAAATACACACACACACACACACACACACACACACACACACACACACACACACAGACACAGACAGGCATACATATACAGTACACATACACACACACACATACAGTACATATACACACACACGGACAGACAAAAACACACACACACAGACAGGAATACACATACATATGTACACACACACACACACACACACACACACAAAGGCTGACCTGAGTCAAAAGGAAACATTTAAACACAACTGAAAAAAAGAAGAAAAAAAAATCAGAAAGATTAAATATTTTCTTAACTCCCCCCCCCCCATGAAAAGACTCAGTACCACTACCAGTACCTCAACATTGGTAGTACAGTACTTGAGTAGAGACTCTTCCATCTCTGACATTTTCAACACGAGTCCCATGAAAGCCAAACAGAAACACCACACCATCCCACTGGACACATCGGACCCCGAGGCCGGGAGGAGGACCTGCAGTCAGGGGAGGACCTGCACCCTGCAGTCAGGGGAGGACCTGCACCCTGCAGTTAGGGGAGGACCTGCACCCTGCAGTCACGGGAGGACCTACACCCTGCACTCAGGGGAGGACCTGCACCCTGCAGTCAGGGGAGGACCTGCACCCTGCAGTCACGGGAGGACCTGCACCCTGCACTCAGGGGAGGACCTGCACCCTGCAGTCAGGGGAGGACCTGCACCCTGCACTCAGGGGAGGACCTTCACCTTGCAGTCAGGGGAGGACCTACACCCTGCAGTCACGGGAGGACCTGCACCCTGCACTCAGGGGAGGACCTGCACCCTGCAGTCAGGGGAGGACCTGTACCCTGCAGTCAGGGGAGGACCTACACCCTGCACTCAGGGGAGGACCTGCACCCTGCACTCAGGGGAGGACCTGCACCCTGCACTCAGGGGAGGACCTGCACCCTGCACTCAGGTGGAATAAAGGACTTAGACTCATCGCTTTATTAATAATGTAGCAAGACACTCGTCTGTTTAGGTCTTAAATCATCAGCAACTCTCTCACATTCATATTTCTAATATTCACCATCTAATAATAGACGACTGCAGTGTAGTATTTGTTCAATTATTAGTTATAACTGTATTGTGATTCAACAGAAAGGGTTAAACACCAGGCAGCCAAAGGGATTTTACCCAACCTGGCAACCCTGATAATAATATATAAAAAGTGATCTATAAACTGTGAAAAAAAGAAAATGTATTGTATTCTATTATTGTATTATTAATGATGTATTAGGCCATTAATTACATTGTGTACAGCCATTTATATATATTTGTTAATATACCATCATCTTTTCTATATATATATAAAAGATGACTTATCCAAAATGGTATTTTAATAAAACAATCAGTATCACAAAACAACTGTGTTCCATTGTGTGCAAACTGAAGCATTTCTAAAATACTTTTACATTAAAAAAAAAAAAATCTATATTTTTTTCTGGATGAAGCAAATTGCGACATGATGTAGTTTTTTTCCACTTTAAACATGTGGCTACTTATATAATATCATTTAGGCCTGTAACAGGAAACTTGAAATCTGGGTCACCATAAATATTTCTATTTTTTTTTTTTAAAGATTTTACGAACGTGCCGCATATTTGTCCCTGCAAAAAAAAGTGGGAAACTCAATGTATTCAAATGTATATATATATATATATATAAATATAATATAATAAACTGCCTATACTCATTACAGATATGCAAGTGTATATTGAAGAAATGAAAGGTTATGAAATATTCTCCATACATAGTGAAATTCGATAGACGTGATGTCATCATGGGCTTGTGATTTGTGAGTGACTTTATTATGACTCTCAGCATCAGTGTGTGTGTGTGTGTGTGTGTGTGTGTGTCTATAAACGTAAATCTTACAGCCTTTAAATCATTGATTTAACCCTCGTGATATGGCCCTAATATCTGCAACCGTAAATAATTGAAACATTTGGGGGGAAGCCTTCTCGGGCCTCCGTGTGAAAATCCTTTTCTCCTTTAAAGTCCACATGCAAAAAAAAAAAAATAAGCAAGAGAAAAATCCATTCGTTTTCCTCCAGCGCCGAGATGGATTTCTGACTCATTAGCATTTATGCAAATTATTTCTAATTGCAGGCGTAATGACTTTGGCGTGGGAGATTTTTCAATCCGCCATGTTTTGTGTTACTGCACAGGATTCATTTCCCTTTTCTTCATCTTCTTTTTTTGTTTTTGTTTTTTTAAACAAAAGCGGACCTTTCTCTCCCTTCCAGCCGCTCATCCGACAGGAGTCCCGCTGCAGCTTTATGTCACGTTTAGAAAGACATTTTATTTTAACAGGCCGTGTTTATCTGCGGCATGGACAAAAGCCCCTTTATTCCCCGGCTCTGCGCCTGCCTGCTGCCCGGGGTTTGCGGGAGAATCTAACCTGGAGGTGAGTCTGGACATGCAGCAGCTGCAACTCAGAGATGCGCTGCGCGTCATGGCAAAGCCTGTAGCGCCTCTCTGATGCTATGTGCGCGAGAGACACGGGAATGCAAAATGGCAGCACATAAAGGACGTAGCAATTTGATTTGGATTTCCCATCAGGCGACAGTCAGAGACAGATTAATATAGGGCTTAAAAAAAAGGACTTTTCACTATGGAAACCATGCGCACTTATTCTCTTGGGAGAAATGAAAGTGTTGACCCCTGGCAGAAATATTCATGACCCAAAATGTGCAGGATTTAAAGTATCGGGTTCACATTTATAAGTTAAATAGAAAATATGTCCTCGTTGTGATTAAAAAGGAGAAAAGAAATTACGTTTCTCGTGATTTCTAAATGTCTCGTTATACTTTTGTCTCGTTTTATTTACCACCAAAGCTCCTTCGCTTAATGAAGTATTTAGGAGGGCTGTGTGTGTGTGTGTGTGTGTGTGTGTAGGGGGGTGTTTTCTGTCTGGTTTGGCACAAGGAGGCTTTTTGGCCCCCACGGAGCTCCAACAATATGGGCAGATTTTATGGGACAAAAGATCTGGAGCTTTGGGTTGCAGAGCACGTCTCTCTCTGACACTAGTGCACTGGGGATACTGGGATGTAATACTGGGATGTTACACTGGGATTTTACACTGGGATGTTATACTATGATGTAATACTGGGATGTTATACTATGATGTAATACTGGGATGTTACACTGGGATGTTACACTGGGATGTAATATTGGGATGTTGTACTATAATGTAATACTGGGATGTTATACTGGGATGTAACACTGGGATGGTATACTGGGATGGTATACTGGGGTGTAACACTGGGATGTTACACTGGGATGTTACACTGGGATGTTACACTGGGATGTAACACTGGGATGTTACACTAGGATGTAACCCTGGGATGTTACACTAGGATGTAACCCTGGGATGTTACACTGGGATGTAACACTGGGATGTTACACTAGGATGTAACCCTGGGATGTAACACTGGGATGTTACACTAGGATGTAACCCTGGGATGTTACACTGGGATGTTACACTGGGATGTAACACTGGGATGTTACACTAGGATGTAACCCTGGGATGTTACACTGGGATGTTACACTGGGATGTAACACTGGGATGTTACACTAGGATGTAACCCTGGGATGTTATACTGGGATGTAACACTGGGATGTTACACTGGGATGTTACACTGGGATGTTACACTGGGATGTAACACTGGGATGTTACACTAGGATGTAACCCTGGGATGTTACACTAGGATGTAACCCTGGAATGTTACACTGGGATGTAACACTGGGATGTTACACTGGGATGTAACCCTGGGATGTTACACTGGGATGTAACACTGGGATGTTACACTAGGATGTAACCCTGGGATGTTACACTGGGATGTAACCCTGGGATGTTATACTGGGATGTAACCCTGGGATGTTACACTGGGATGTAACACTGGGATGTAACACTGGGATGTAACACTGGGATGTTACACTAGGATGTAACCCTGGGATGTTACACTGGGATGTTACACTGGGATGTAACACTGGGATGTTACACTAGGATGTAACCCTGGGATGTTATACTGGGATGTAACCCTGGGATGTTACACTGGGATGTAACACTGGGATGTTACACTGGGTGTAATATTAGGATGTTACATGACTTCGTTAAGGATCACAGTGAGCGAAGGGTTTGGATTTCAAATCCTCAACAGAATCCTGTGGTTAACAAAAGAGGGAGGAAGTGTTGATATTTCTCAGGTTTCATCACGCAGTTTGGGCCATGTTGTCTGAAAAGAGACGGTTGCTTAAGATCCAGACCTCCTGGAAAATTGTATGAAAATATATATATATATATATATATATATATATATATATATATACTGTATGTGTGTGTATACTGTTTATATGTGTGTGTATATATATACACACACACATACAGTGAGTAAAATAAGTATTTGAACACCCTGCTATTTTGCAAGTTCTCCCACTTAGAAATCATGGAGGGGTCTGAAATTGTCATCGTAGGTGCATGTCCACTGTGAGAGACATAATCTAAAAAAAAATAATCCAGAAATCACAATGTATGATTTTTTAACTATTTATTTGTATGATACAGCTGCAAATAAGTATTTGAACACCTGAGAAAATCAATGTTAATATTTGGTACCGTAGCCTTTGTTTGCAATTCCAGAGGTCAAACGTTTCCTGTAGTTTTTCACCAGGTTTGACACACTGCAGAAGGGATTTTGGTCCACTCCTCCACACAGATCTTCTCTAGATCAGTCAGGTTTCTGGGCTGTCACTGAGAAACACGGAGTTAGAGCTCCCTCCAAAGATTCTCTATTGGGTTTAGGTCTGGAGACTGGCTAGGCCACGCCAGAACCTTGATATGCTTCTTCCAGACCCACTCCTTGGTTCTCCTGGCTGTGTGCTTCAGGTCATTGTCATGTTGGAAGACCCAGCCTCGACCCATCTTCAATGCTCTAACTGAGGGAAGGAGGTTGTTCCCCAAAATCTCCCAATACATGGCCCCGGTCATCCTCTCCTTAATACAGTGCAGTCGCCCTGTCCCATGTGCAGAAAACACCCCCAAAGCATGACGCTACCCACCGTGCTTCACAGTAGGGATGGTGTTCTTGGGATGGTCCTCATCATTCTTCTTCCTCCAAACACGGTTAGTGGAATTATGACCAAAAAGTTCTTTTTTGGTCTCATCTGACCACATGACTTTCTCCCATGACTCCTCTGGATCATCCAAATGGTCATTGGCAAACTTAAGACGGGCCTTAACATGTGCTGGTTTAAGCAGGAGAACCTTCCGTGCCATGCATGATTTCAAACCATGACGTCTTAGTGTATTACCAACAGTAACCTTGGAAACGGTGGTCCCAGCTCTTTTCAGGTCATTGACCAGCTCCTCCCGTGTAGTTCTGGGCTGATTTCTCACCTTTCTTAGGATCATTGAGACCCCACGAGGTGAGATCTTGCATGGAGCAGGTGTCTTTATGCAGCTAACGACCTCAAACAGGTGCATCTATTTTAGGATAATAAATGGAGTGGAGGTGGACATTTCGAAGCAGACTAACAGGTCTTTGAGGGTCAGAATTGTAGCTGATAGACAGGTGTTCAAATACTTATTCGCAGCTGTGTCATACAAATAAATAGTTAAAAAATCATACATTGTGATTTCTGGATATTTTTTTTTAGATTATGTCTCTCACAGTGGACATGTACCTACGGTGACAATTTCAGACCCCTCCATGATTTCTAAGTGGGAGAACTTGCAAAATAGCAGGGTGTTCAAATACATATTTTCCTCACTGTATATACAGTATACACACACATACAGTATATATGTATATATATATGTATATATATATATATATATATATATATATGTGTGTATATGTGCGTCCCTGTGACGTGTAGTTACATTTTTCGAGAGGTGCATGTCAGGCTACGCAGTAAACGCAGGGGGTACGCCATCGATTCTACGCATTCTACGCATTAAACGGCCTTAAAGGGGAATACTGGTCGATTTCAACACATAGCTCTGTTGTTTTGAAATGTGGAGTGCTGTTAGTAGAGAGAAAAATGAAACCAATCGGTGCTGCCTACACTGTGTGATCCTCCTGCTAGAGTTAGCACCCAACAGGCTTAAACAGGGCAAGTTTTAAACGTGTTTTAAGCCTCTTAACATGCTCAAAATGTCATTACCAGTACCTCCCTGTGTGCAGTGATTCCTTCCGAGTGAACACAGTGAATCAGACTGCTGTAGATGTGACAGAAAGGCAGAAATGTTGTATTAATCCTTACCTCTGTTTATTTCCTGTTGTTCAGTGAAGTCCACACTAGTCAAACTCATACAATCCAATATTCCAAAATTTTTGTTTTCCACAAAAAAAAAACGATTTGCCGTTGTTATGTCCTTAGTAATGACTATTTAGAAACAGGTTGTAACCTGACACCCCAGTGGAGCCAGGAGAGCTGCAGTTCAAGAGCATGTGCTTAGGTAACCAAGCAACAGTGGGCCCTTGAACTTTTTGCTCTCCTCCTCTGTGATCCTGGATTGTATGAGTTCGACAATCGACTAGTGTGGACTTCACCAGACAACAGGAAATATACAGAGGTATGGATTAACAGAACTTTTCTGCCTTTCTGTCACATCTCCAGCAGTCAGACTCACTGTGTTCACTCGGAAGGAATCACTGCACATGGGTAGGCACTTGAAATGACATTTTGAACATGTTTAGAGGCTAAAAACACGTTTAAAACTTGCCCTGTGTAAGACTACTGGGTGCTAACTCTAGCAGGAGGATAACACGGTGTAGGAAGCACCCGATGGTTTTATTTTTCTCTCTACTGACAGACCTCCACATTTCCAATCAACAGAGCTAAGTGTTGAAATCAAATGGAATTCTCCTTTAAGGATACTGGGGGGTGGGGGGGGGGTTAACTTACACAACAAACCAAAAAAAAAGGGAACAAAAGCTGTTTTGAAACATTTGCTGCCTTCTGTTGTCCGGGTCTTTTTCTTTTTCTTCTTCCTGGCTCTGGTTCTCATTCATTAAAGTGTTTGACATGCTGGTCAGCAGCTGAACTGAACGGGTCCAGTGCAGTCAGTGTGTGTGTGTGTGTGTGTGTGTGTGTGTGTGTATTCTAAGACACAATCTGAGATACAAATGTAAACCAAACAAAAATGTGCATATGAGAGACAAGAAGCTGCTGTCACACCGAGATTTGATCGACACGTCTTTTGATAAAGATGAGATTTATTGTCCGTTCACGCAGAAAATTACAATATAACACATCTGTGTGTTCACCCAACAAACATCTGACACACCTTTCTGTCTCACACACACACACACACACTCACACAGACACACGCACACACACAGACACACACGCACACTTACTCACACGGACAGGCAGACACACACACACACACACACACACTTACTCACACGGACAGGCAGACACACACACACACACTCACACACTTACTCACACGGACAGGCAGACACACACACACACACTCACGCGCACAGGCAGACGCACACACACACTCACTCACTCACTCACACGGACAGGCAGACACACACACACACACTCACACACTTACTCACACGGACAGGCAGACACACACACACACACACTCACACACTTACTCACACGGACAGGCAGACACACACACACACACTCACGCGCACAGGCAGACGCACACACACACTCACTCACTCACTCACACAGACAGAAACACAGACACACTCACATGCACAGGCAAACACACACACTCACACACACACACGCACACACACTTACTCACACGGACAGGCAGACACACACACACTCACACAGACACGCACAGGCAGACAGGCAGACACACACACACACACACACACACACACCTTAACGAAACTAGAATCACTTAAAACTATGTGATTCTTTTCATCTGCACTATGCGTGTGAAGTTCAAAGTGTTTGTGTCCTGTCTCCAAACTGTAAATCACCTGTGGATCAGCCAAGTCTTCGTCTAATACCAACTACAGCATGTAGGGGGCGCTCCCTGGTTTACCGACCTCTCAATGTACTCTCCAGCACATGCCAACACACACACACCAGTCATGTATAAAATACTTGAAAGCAATACTTTAGTAAAAGTACAAGTATCTCACCAGAAAATGACTTTGGTAGAAGTTAATGTCACCTATTGGAATATAACTTGAGTAAAAATCTTAAAGTATCTGATATTTACTGTACTTACATATCAAAAGTAATTTTTGGTCGTTAAATGAACTTAGGTATTAGATTATGATTATGGTTATGGCCAAAGATGTGTAACGTTATCTTCAAAAATGATTATTAAATTATCTTTGAGCGCCGATTAATGGCCTCTGTCACTGCCCGATGTGAGTCGAGTGCAGATGTGAGTCGCGCATGTTCAGATGTAAACGGTTTACAACATAACTGTCATACTGAAATTTGTAAAATCCATGAAGTAATAAACTTTTCTCATTAAAAACAATAACAGAAGATGGGAATCATTTTAAATATGTTATAGCTAAAATGTTTTTTAAATGATTGCTAACGTTAGCTCAAAACGCCACTCAACTGACAGCCTTTGTTGTGTTTGATGCTAGCTTGTAGCTAAGCTAGCAGTGAAGGAACTTGATTAAGTAGGTCCATTTTTACTGTATTGACTAGGGGTGTGACGAGACGCTTACTCCACGAAACGAGACACATCACGAGATTGGGTTCACGAGAACGAGACGAGACGAGATTTTTAAAAAAAATGTAAAGAAATCCTCGATGAAATATATGAATGGAAAATAGTTTTTTTATTCAACTGAAAAATCACAAAATACAAAACAATTTAGGTGCATTTTGAAATCAACTATTAATGATGAATGTTATTTAACTTTTTTTTTTTACTATCTTAATGAATTATATGCAGTAAAGGACGTGCAAACACTGCAAAATGTTTTGTATAAACTCTACCAACTGGCTTCTGTACAATTTCACACGAGAAATCTAACTCCTTTCCAAACCAAAATGTTGCCACACAAATGATTTAAAAGTGGCAGGGGGATCTTCATTAGTAATTTCACGCTCCATCACGCTGACATCACATCGCCTCACGAGACAACTTTTCACCTCGACGAGAAATCTCGTCATGTTTTAATCGAGATCTCGTCACACCCTTAGTATTGACATTACAGAAGTCTCTCGTTAGCATCTTGTATGCTAATTTTTGCAAAGTGACGCATGCGTGACTCAAATCTGCACTTGAGTAGTAGGGTAGGGACAGCCTCCAACGTTTATATTTTTTTAATCTTTAAATTAACATGTACTAAAGTTGTATTTGCACCGCAGCGCCACCACGCCCTGATGCTCATGACATGTATAGCATGTGTTTATTGAAGTGAATCAGGTTGAAATCGGCGCCATGCACAAACGAATGATATTTTAGCAATGTTACACAAAATAATCCACGGTGAACGCATTGCACAAAGCTGAAATTGCACGTCAAAGTGACACACTGTTAATATTTTTAGAGAGCCCCCCCCAAAAAAACTATTTCACAAATCTCAATTTTCGGGGACCCCATGTCTTAGTAAGGGGTCCCCTCTAGCTCCCCCGCAGTTCGCACCGTGATTGTCTGTTACCATGGCGACAGAGCCTGCACCAGTTGCTCCCACGATGCTATCGGTCATTGTGCTTCCTCCTCTTCTTCTTCTTTAGTTTTGGCCCATGGTTATTTTTTTTTTTTTTATGCAATGATTTGCCAAACCTGCTTTTTTCCAATGTAACAAATTTCTTTTGATTTCATTTTGTAGTAATGAGTAACTAAGATGCTCAGGGGAAATAAATTAATAAATAAAAGTATACATTTTATTTAGGTAAATGTGAAAGTTCCAGAAATATTAATAACAAAGTACAGATACGAGAAAACTCTACTCAGGTGCAGTAGTGAAGTATTTCACACACACACACACACACACACACACACACACACACACATACATACGTACATAATGTATTTTGACATATTTCTAATTGGACTTGAGTAAAGGATGTGAAAACTTCTCTGTTACTAATATGCTCAGAACTACAATGAATCAGGGACGTAATACATTTAAAGTTTTAGTTATATTGTCCTTGAAGTTCTGGGTGTAGTTGTAGTCATAATCAAGCTACAGGTTAAATTTATAACAGTTAATACAGCTGTTGCCGTCACCGTTCCATACTAAATGTATAGTTCTAGTTGCAGTCGCATCATTCTGCATCTTAAACATGTCAATCATTGAAAATAATTGAGCATGCATCGGAGAAAACGTGTCATCCAGATAGAAGGAGATATAATAGATATATGTAAGATATAACTAATAACAATAATAATATAATTGAAGTTGTGGCTATATTGGCATTTAAGTTCTAGCTGTAGTTGTATTAAGCATTATCAAGCTATAAGTTAACACAGCCATTGTTCTATCCTAAGTGTATCGTTCTAATGTCAGTCACATCGTTCTGCATCTTTAAGATGAGATAAGATAAACACTGGGGATTTAAAATAATAATCATAATAATACAACTGAAGTTGTAGTCATAATGGCTTTTATGTTATGGTTGTGGTGGTAGTATTTCCAACAGCATTATGAGTTGTGTTTCTGCAGTCATTGTTCTAACCTATGGCAGTTGCAGTCCCATCATTCTGCAGCTTTAACATGTCCACCCTGCAAACCAACTCAGTAGCATCAGGCCTGTGCACAGTAGACTAGATGGAGACGGGGTAGTGGTGGTGTTAATGGGGGGGGGGATGTTTAACCGCCAAGTCCTAGCTGCAGGAACGGCCCGATGGGTGCTAATGAACTTGGGATGTACCCCCCCCCCCCACCACAATGCAGAGTACCCCCCTTGGTCCACCTCGGTGCCCAGGTTCCCATGCAGGCCGAGGGAATAAGAGACAGAGGGATCATGTGGGGGGGCTGGATGGTGCAGCCTTTTGTGTCCAGTCTTTAGCCCCATTAGAGCCACCATGCCACCAACCACTCCGCTTTCCCAAGAGGAGCTCGAGGCCTGCCCGCCTGTCTGGCCGGGCTCGGTATCCAGGCATCAGAGAGAGAGAGAGAGAGAGAGAGAGAGAGAGAGAGAGAGAGAGAGAGAGAGAGAGAGAGGAGAGAGAGAGAGAGAGAGAGAGAGAGAGAGAGAGAAACAGTTGCCGTGTATTTAGAGTTTGATCTCCAGGAAGGCGTCCAAAATTTGGAGAGAAAGAAAAGAAGGAGCCCGGGATATTGTGGAAGGCAAGAAAGACCCCCCCCCCCCCCCAACAAACTGGGGTCTGACAAAGTTGTCTCTTTGGCAGTCGCGCCTCCTATTGAAGCTGTAATTTATTCAAAGGAGATTTTTATCCCCGCGATGTGATTATTATGATAATCAAGTGACCCAGACCCCCTTATTCTTGGCTCTTGTCTGCGGGCTCTGGGCTCGCCGGTGACAGTAAAAAAGCTGATTTGCACGGTCCTGCACCCCGTCCACCCCCCCCTGCTCACATTCCTGGACTCCTCTGTATCAAAGACGCAGACAATGAGAAGAGTGGCTGTGCGCACTTGATCCAGGCGCATGAACGGAGGCCGCAGTCTCCGCCGGGGGCTTTGTGTCAAACGAATACTAGTAGCCAGACAAGATTACACGAAACCTTTTTTTTTTGTTATATATATATATATATATATATATATATATATATATATATATATATATATATATATATAAAATCCCACATGGGTTAAAAAAAGCCTCAAAACGACAATAGAGGCAGCATAGAGGATGTTGCGTGTGGAGGCGATTATGGTGCCCATGCGTAATATCGACATAATTATTAATCTGGCCATCAGATTTGTATGCTACATGGGGGTGGAAGCCAATATTTTCATAATTATATTTGGTTAAGTCTCATGCAATCCAACCAAAAGAAATGCAACATGGATTTAGATTAGTTATCAGGATGCTGATACATAAGAGGAGAGAACTTGAGCATCCATGCTTATTCACGACCACGTTTGCTTTCATTTTTGAAAAGGGTGGAGACAAAAAACAGACCTGCATCGTGTCATAAAGGGGAGGGCCTTAGTGGCAGTATATGTTTTTAGAGCAGGCATGTTTTAAGTTCATATTGCGTCTGACGCGATGGACGGCGCTGGCAGGGGAGAGAGAGAGAGAGAGAGAGAGAGAGAGAGAAAGAGATAGGGTCGGGGGGAGGCGAGATCCACCTCCGCGGGAAATAATGGGGATGATAATAAAACTGAGGGGGGAACACCCGTCCGAGGGAAGCTGAATGGATGGAGCCGGAGACGTCACGGCCAGCCGCAGCCATGAAGACCGAGCGCTCCAGCCTCCGGCGGCTCAGTCGCTCTCCATCTCCCCAGCTGCTCGCTTCCTCGGTCGGCTTTTTTTGGGAGGAGAGCGGACGCCACGGCGACTCGCCAACGACGGCGTGAGTATGAAGATATAAGCGGTGCTTTCTTCTTTTCTTTTTTCCCTTAATGGGTGTAGGGGGTGATGCGAAGGTATGTGCGGAATATCGGCTTTAAAAAAAAAAGACTCGGAGGAAAACGCGCTTGCATGTAGCGCCGTTATCCCGTCGCCAACCTGCACACATAGAAGGGTGCGCGCGTGTGTGTGTGTGTGTGTGTGTGTGTGTGTGTGTAGTCTCGGTAGTCTGGATGGGGCAACATCATGCGATGTGTGGGCGACGAGTAGTTGAGCAGCAGGTCTCCAGCTCTAAATGTGATATATTTTCTATGATTTCTGTCTTTCTTTTTCTTTTTTCTTTGTGCTCTGATGAGTGTTTCCTGATGAGTGGGTGATGTTTCATGTGTCATGCAGAATGGCAGCTGTTGGCTGAATACTAAGGGGATACATATTGTTCAGCACAACATATGCAGATTGTAGTCTTTTATGCAATGTTCCTCAAACTGCATCAAAAGCTTTAGCGATGCAGGACCATTCATTCGTTTCTTACAGTGAGTGTGTGTGTGTGTGTGTGTGGGGGGGGGGGGGGGTATAGTGCCCATGCAGGCCCAGGGAAAGGTCACAGAAACAGAGCATGCAGAATCCAACCAGCACACTCTACTGAGACGAGGAAATGGATCAGCGAGAGAGCAACTTGTAATTACACCGGTTTGGCTCTGCTTTGAGGCAGAACTCCTGTTTTCACAGCCTCAATGACGCATTGTGCACACATGCACAAGCTTCATATGCGCCATTCACTGGGAGCCACAAAGGCCAAACGGCGCTTCCAGCCCTGATTTCAATTCTCTCTCTCACACACACACACACACACACACACACACACACCTCCAGGGCACTTGGCATGGGCCACTTTTCTATAGCTCTGCTATCTGTGGCAGCAACATATGGCTCTAAAAAAAGGACTCTGTGTGGCTCAGATTGGAGGATTACCAGCACACAGGCCTGCAATGAATTCGTAATAAAACAAAGTGGTGGCGTGCACACCCATAACTGGCGGATAAAGGAATCACAAGGCCAAATATCCAGTCCACACGTGTGCACCGAGTACATGAGGCCAGGCGCCCCCGGACACAGAGAAAACGGGGCCTGTGGGGAGCTTTTAGGGGGGTTTCAAGTTTTAACAAAAAAAATAGTTACAAAAACTGCGATTATGCAACGCTTCACATGATGAACATGAGAGTATGAATGTGCAAGCATGCAGAGGTCAATGCATGTGGAGAGGCAGAGGGGGGAAGAGACGTTTGCAAAAAATAATTATGGTAAAACTGGAAATGTGTAATTTTGCTAAAAATGTAAGTTAGACAATTTTATGTTTTTTTATGTATTCATTTATTGAACTAGTTGCAGCACACAACACACTCACACAAAGTTGTGTGTGTCATTGCAGTGTTTTAGATTTTAGTATGTCTTTATGTTCGGCAGGTTGCATTACGTTATCGTGACAATCCTCGACTTTGGCACAATAATTCATGTGCAGTTGGAATATTACGCGACTGAGTCTGCACATTTTAACGCCCATCATCTTTTCTAAAATACCACTTGTCCTTGTTAGAGCATTACAACGCAGTTTGCTGATTATCTTTTCTGTTTGAACGTTAGCTGCATGTTAAACTGTGGCTCCTCCGTGCTGCACAGTCCATTTGAAGAATAAAATCAACGTCTCTTTTTTTCCAGGGACCCCTGGAGAGACACTCAGCGGCCTGACAACACGTGGCTTACTGTAAGTATGTCACTCACATCACACACAGGCTTCCGTATTCCAGTCGGATATTTTGGGAAGTTTGAAGGGAATAATATATATTTATATTTAACGAAATAACTACAGGATACAGTATGATGGTATATAGTCAGATGTATGTCGTTGTTAAGCAATATATATATATATATATATATATATATATATATATATATATATATATATATATATATATATATTAAAGTAGATTAGTGTGTAGGCCTATTGTGTTAAAATAGGGTTTCTATAACGCAAAGTTAAATATTTAAAGACGAATATAAGAAAAAGCAGCTACAGCCAAATATAATACTCATATTTTTGTAAAATTCGCACAATACCAGGGATGCTCAGTGGCTTTAGTGTCATTACAAGACGTCGAAAATGTATTTAGCGATTTCTAAAAAAAAATGTGTGTGTGTGTGTGTGTGTTCAGACCTACAGTGTGTCTGCCAACAGGCCTACAGCTTCACCCTCAGAGTGCCTCTTCCACTCTGCAAATTCCAGAAATACACCTATCCACCTTCAAATATCGCTTTGACGTGTGCGTAAAACCCTTCATGTCGTGCGTAAAACTCGTGCGTAATTGCCTTTGTTGCCTCAAAATACAGGATCCGATCTGAAAATTCAACCTGTGACACAGAATGTTTCACTATGTGGCTTGAATGCTACGATAACCAATGAGACTTTATAATAGGATCAATTTCTTGCTAATCTATGCTTAAAGAATTATTTCCAATTAGAGGCGCCGGATTTGTTGACGTCATGCACGATTTGGCCAATGGCACAGACTGATGAGGGTTGTTTAAATGGTGGAGAGAAAGAAGCTGGCGCTCGACTGATGCTTTAAATGTGAGCTATTTTCTGTAACTGAGACAGTCTCTTGGTGTTAAACTTTTGCAGAAAAAGAGACACTTTAAAATCTCCACAAGCTTAATTGTCTGAACTCGCAGCGTGAATGATTCGTGAAAAGCGAACAACGTGGGGTTATAAACCCAGAAGACAAATACTTAAATGATATCAATTTATTCGAATGATAGAACAGCAGTGCAGCCAGGAATAAGCCAGCGTTAATGAAGGGACTATTAATGATAATGGGGAAATAAGTGCAATCTGCATATAATTATCTTCCTCTGTATCCAGCTTGGAAATCGTGAAACTATATCTGATCTAAAAAAAAGGAGCCATAAAGCTCACAGCATTAAAAAAAAAAACTTAATATTATTGCATCAATCCCATGCTAAATAACATTGTGGTGAATTACTGATGAGTTTAAACACCAAAGTGAATAATGTAAGTGTGTGTGTGTGTGTGTGTTATTTTTAAACAGCATTTAGCAAATTAAAACGTTTTGTAAGATGCTCAAATCAAAATTGAATTTTCAAAATGTTGTAGGTTAATAATGCACCTTAAATCTCTAACATTAAAATACTGAAACCATTACGCAATTAGGTCATTTTTATTAGAACATGTTTTAAATTGTTTGTCTTTTGCAAAAGAATATGAATTATAACTGAATTCAAGTTGAATCTGACAGAGGAAGATATTTATGAAGAAAACATGTATATATATATATTTAACATTCGTGAACAGCAGCTGGGTGTGTGTGTGTGTGTGTGTGTGTGTGTGTGTGTGTGTGTGTGTGTGTGTGTGTGTGAGACTGCACTAATCTGTGTGTGTGTGACTGTGTTCATAAGCCTGGGTTCTTATCTGATATTGTGTGTAATTATGTATCTAAACATGTAAGTTCACATGTTAGCTGCATGCGTGTGTGTGTGTGTGTGTGTGTGTCTTCCATTACAGTATAGCATTCTGGGAGCTGAGGCATGCCTCACTTAGTCCTTGTGGATTGAAACAAAGCACGTTGACGAAGATTTGTGTTAAGGCGACAGCCTTCTGAACGGCAACAAAGCAGGTTTAAATAAAAAAATGAATAAACTACATTGATTCAGAGAGCAGAAGAAGAAAGACAAGGTGTTTATTGTAACCTGGAGGGAGAGAACAATGCCCGTGGGATTGGTTGTTTGCTAACAGGCATGTAGCGGTCTCTGCTAACGGCTGCATGTTGCCAGTCAACTGGTGTAGTTTGAGTGTTCAGGGTTTGGGTGTGTGAGATGGAGGGCGAGAATATTCTGTGCCTCGCCCCCCCCTCTGTCACTCTCACTGACTCTCTTTCTCTCTTTCTCTCTCTCTATCCCTCCATCTCTCCATCTCTCCCTGCTGTCAGAAGAGCTTTAGTTGGCAGTGGTGTTGGGGGGGAGGAGCCTGCCGCAACAGGGATCTGGGCACACAGAGCAGTTTTAATTAGAAGGGGCCTTGTGCCATGTGCCAGCACGGCGTGTGAGATGTGTGTGTGTGTGTGTGTGTGTGTGTGCAACAGCATTGTGCATACCCGTTTATGTGACATGGTTTATTGTGCTTTAAGTTATGGGTTATACATGTGGACATATTAGGTTGAGAAAGGATATGTCTATGACTTATGCATTATGCTCTGATCCTGTACGTCTGAGTGTGTGTGTGTGTGTGCATTGGTATTACATCACTGTTAGTGTATGCGTAACGGGTGTATGTATGTACCCCTCTGTCTTCGCTTTGACGCCAACCTCGAGCGTGGGCCAACTGCTCCGGCATCAGATAATGTAAATGAAGACAAACCAGTTTCTTTTGTAGTCAAACAGCCAGGATCTTTTAATTTAAAAATGCATTTGGGCCGAGGCGGGGGGCGGTGTTTGAAGCCATCGCCCTCCTATGGAGCCAGTCAGCGGGTGAGGTGGATGCGCCATAGGGATGGGCGCTGGGTCGGAGAAGGGAAGGTTGGTGCCATAGCCGGTTTGAACTGGTTCGGCAACTTGCATACTGTTTTTTTTTCTTTTAATGGTGCCTCTCTGATTGTTTGACTTTGGGAAGTTTTTGATATAAAGGCGTTACCCGCAGGCCAATCAAAGCGGTGTGTGCACAAAGGAAGGTTTCCAATTGGCTGAGGCGGCTTGAGGCGGGGTGAGGGGGCCACTTGGTGTCGTCACAAAATGAAGGGTCAGGACATTTAAGAGCCGCTTCAGGTTGAGTGGAGGAAAAAAAGACCCTAAGCCAGAAGAGTAACGTCTTCATAGAGGTGGCATCAACTGCTGTTGGATTTCCAGACTCTGCTCTTCTTATGACATAAATTCCCTTCCCAAGTCAGTCTGTGATCGTTAAAAATATGTCAAATCAAAGAGATGTAGACATGTTTTTTTTTATTATCAAGAACTTTCTCCTTTACTTACAGGTCAGAACTTGGGCCATGTCACTTTGCCTGCGGCTTGAGAGGATGGGTAGCCTTAGGGGTTGGTTGTTATCTTTGGTTATCTAGCTGTATGAGTGATGTACATTCTTCATAAAGCTAGATAACCGAAAGTAACAAGAATCCCATTACACTCCTGAAAAGGCATCAAGACCCCAAACGGGCCACCCTCAAAAAAAAAAGAAGAAAAAACTGCAAAAACAACACCATCAGAGAAGAAAATGGACGACGTTCAAAAGGAGATGGCAGCAGAACGCAGTAAAAGGTAGGGTGCATGATTGTACTTGTGTGTGAGTGCGTGTCGGTCCACATGGCCTTTACATAACTTTACTGTCCGTCTATGTGGCTTCAATCCATCAACAATTCGTTTGGTAAGAATGTAGAAATAAATGGATTATTGCCGTAGACATACAGCAGTACGGTTGGAGCAACAGGATCACTTTTAATCTAATAAGCCCCATGATCCTTGTGTGTGGGGCTGCATGCAGGGGCTTAGCCATAGTATCACATGGTCTGGGAGTGACGGGCTTGCTGAAAAAGACCCACACACGGTGGACTTTGACAAGTCGTTTAACAAGTCGCTGTTAGCTAATCAGTGTGCTAGCCAGTTTGGTCAAAGCTGTATTCACTTGGCTCCATGAATTTCAGCCTTGGCTGTTTGCATCTTTGGCTTCAAGAGAATACGCAATATGAGAAGAATGTGGGCCTTTTATATCAATAGGCGCTGCATACGGTGCTATGAATTATACATATGTTCTCGACTTGGATGGGATTGTGTGAGTTAAGAATGCTCCCTCCGAGTTAATCCGGGCTCCCAACTCCCCGCCGGCACCTAAGCGAACAGACAAGAATTTGTTTGAGACCAGTTTTGTTAAGTTAGCCGTTGTTGATTTTTTTTTTCCCCTCCTTCCCATCTACTCCTTTCTCCCTTTGGCATGAAAAGATGTTTGATTTGGGGTCCTGGCTGTTGTTTGATTTGACGTGACAGTTGGCTTGCTTGTGAATGGGCCGTGGCAAAGCCTCCATTGCATGAGGGGCTACCATGTGGAAAGGCCTGATGGGATCTCGCTGAATGCTGCTGCTGAGTGTGTGTGTGGGTGTGCAAGGCTCCGAAGAAAGGGGGGGGGGGTGTCAATCAAGCAGAAAGTGCCCCCAGTGACGAGATCCGTGAGCGAGAGACGGAGAACAATCTGAGCCTTAAGGTCCTTTGCCTGGGCTCATGGTGAGGAGTAATTGGTCAATCAGATCTTCAACCTCGGCGCCTCTGATGGCTGATTGAAGGTGTGATTTCTTTTCTGCCCATCAAAGGTAGAGGGTCGCTCCTGCTGAGAGAGGCCGCTGAGGATTGTTCCCAAGGTCTCAAGGCTTTGGAGCTACAAGACTAGCAGTGAATTGTAATACATATTCCACATGGCGCTTTGCTGTCTCAACACGACTCAGCTAAAACATCGCCTTGGAGTTTGACATGGTACAAATTCTAAACAGTTGTGCAGGGCCAAAGGGAAAATCCCTCAACCTCACCTTGCAATGTCAATCTCTTCAAGCCCTGCAATTGTGCCTGCCTGCCTGCCTGCTGCATTGCAGGTGCTGAGTGTGACATTTGAGCTCTGGGCTCAGCTAGCAAGAGAGAGGAACGAGGGCCTTGACAGGAAGTGACAGCCGAAGATGTCACCTTCTTGGAAGGCAAAGTGGTACCCGGTTCCCTATCTGTTGGGCTGCTACTGTCACTGCCGACCTGTTTTTATGACATGGAGTGTGCCATGGCTTCGATCGGTTACTGTATATGACAGATTAAAAGATGGCTCCCGACTAATATCCGAGCACTTGCATGTAGAGCAAAGATTATCTGATTCATTGTCAACTATTAAATGAATCTGCAACTATTTTCATGATCGATTAAATCGGTTTGAGTCATTTTTTTGTGTTGTCTTCCCGTTGACTATTTGTTTTTCTTTTGTTGGAACAGTTTTGTCACCTGATGTTTTTTTTAGCTTTTCCCGATGTTTTTGTCACTTTTTTCTGTTTTTTTTTTACGTTTTTGAAGCTTTTTCTGTCATTTTTGTCACTTTTTTCAGTCTTTTTACCATTTTTCTTTAATAAAAATTACATCATAACATCAAATACAACACCCATATTAAGTAAGAGTAGTGAACTGATTATGTATTTCTTTTACATTTTAGTTGAAAGAAACCCAATTTTCTGACATAGAAACATTTTGAAAATGGATTAAATTTGACCCGAGGACAACAGGAGGGTTAAGAAAACAAAGTAAAAAAAACTCTGATTCCAGCTTCTTAAATGTGAATACTTATTAGTGTCTTTACTACTCTGTAACAGTAAACTGAATATCTTTGAGTTGTGGACAAAAGACATTTGAGGACGTCATCTTGGGCTTTGGGAAACACTGATCCACATTTTTTACCATTTGACAATTTCTAGACCAAAAAACCATGTTGATTAATCAGCAATGAAAGTAATCTTCAATTGCAGCCCTAGTTTCATGTCTGTGCATTTATGAATTTCTAATGCAACTACATGACAGGCACATTTTGAGCAGCGTAAAGCTAATAGTTGCCTCCTTTTGCTTCCTTTTGGTGTCAGTTACAGTGTTGGAGCTAAATGGGAACTGAAGTCTTGGACAGATTGTGTTTACACCCTAAGCAGTGCCCTGGGAGACGCATGTCATGGTGCAAATGCTTTGTGCTGGCTCTGTGTGTGGCACAGTTATATCACTAGCACTTCACGCGGGGGACCCCGGAGCAGAGGCCGTCTAAGCTTCTGCCTCCCTGAAAATGGCATGGAGATGGGAGAGTTTCTACAAACCACCTTAGGGCCTTTTCTCCCTCCCCCCTTTATTTTTCTGTGTCCCATGGCAGCGCCTGAAATAGAAAGGGAGCGCAAAGAGGAAAGGGTGGAGAAGGAAAGAAAGCAGGGTGAGGAAAGAAGAAGAGGAGGAGGGTGATGGGTTTGTCTTAGCTTTCACGAAGTAGGCAAGCAGATTTAGACTCCGAGTGTCAAACAGAAAAACAGCCATTGTGGTCGGGTCCCACTTGCCCCCCCACCAGTAGACTTTACAGTCAATAGAGCTAGTCCACTTGTCACTGAGGGACAATGCGGCCCTTTGCCTCCCTCTCACCCCCGCCGGGTCCGAGCAGCCAGACAGTTTGTCTGAATGAGACCCAGTGATTCTTGCCCCCTTTTCTCCGCTTCTCTTTCTCTCGACGAAACACACCAACAGTGTTTTGGAAAATGGCTTCGCTGTTGGGCCGGAGCAAAAGGCCAGAAAACTGTTATTTTTTGCTGACAACGTCAGCGTTCCCTCCACCCTCATAGAGAAATGAATGAAGCTTAAGCAGTTGCAAAAGTCAATGGGCCGCCCCAGACAAAGGAGATTTAGCTTGGCAACTTGGCAATGACAGGTGTACTTTGACCGTGCTCGGACCACACGGGGGGGTCTGCTGTTGTCTGACCCGTTGCTATGTTGGCCTCCCTGTTGGTTTTGAGTTGTGTGGAGATAGAGATGAAATTTGCTTTGTGTTCACGGACGACAATAATGAGACGTTTTAGTCTAAAGTGTGTTTGGCCTAGCTGTCGAGCACTGGCCTCTTATCATTTTTTTTTTTTTTCTCACTGCTTTTGAAAATGTAGCGCAGTTTTGCCACATTTCCCCTGTGATTTGCCAAGTTTTCTCCAAAGGGATTCTGCAGATATCTTTAGATCTGGAGCTGTGCTCACCCAAGGGAGCGAGTTAAGGGTAAACAATGCGGGCACACAGAGGAAGAAAGACATATCAGAGGGAGTGCGGCACAGCGCCGAAGCATGAATGCATTTTCACATTTGGAACTGAGACAGTGATGTTTTAAGAGGAGGAAATGTCTTTCAAAGAGAACGAGTGAAGCCTTTTCTACCCATACCTTCAGTATTTCCAACCACAATCAATCGAGCCATTCAGCAGCAGTATAAACAGACACTCTCAGAGCCAGAGCTAAACAGTGCACGCATTTGTTTGTCTCAGTCGTTAATAAAGCTTTTTACCGAGAGCCTCGGTCCTCAGTATAAAAAAAAAGCCCATTCTGGTTAAAATGACTTGGCAAAGCATCCGATGAAGGGTCTGTTGAGACTGAAGCTGCTCCCGCTGCCATTGTCTCGCGCTCTCTCACACACCTACGAGTCCAGAGTAAGCACACAGTCTCATTGTTGCGTGAGCTGTTAATATCAGAGGCTTCACAATAGAGCCCATTCGCCATATTTGCATAAGGCACTTTTCCAACAAGGACCCAGAGAGGGCTTGAAAGCTGGCCCACTCCACCGCCAATGGCAAAAAAAATGTCAAGTGCCAATTAGGAGAGGTTTGCCACTATTCAGCAGTACCCCACCCCTGTATTCCTTCCCCCTCCCTGCTTACCCACCCCAACTCTCTCACACTCCAAGTCACCCCTGTTTTTAACCACCTTATTCCAATTTCAGACGTAGCCTTCCCCTACTGACACCCAGAGACAAAAGCTGGCTCCCTCCTCCGCTGGCTAATGGAGGATCCTTTCTGCCGAGCTCCAGAGTATTAGCCAAATCAGACAGCGTGCTCTGTTCCTCGATTAGTCAGCTTTCTTTGTTGATTTCTTTGAAAAGAAGGGTTCACGAACTATGCGGCTAAACCTGCGAGATATATAGCCTCCACCTGCTTAGTGAATGCTAAACTTAGCAAGCTGGCTACAATGTGCTACTTTGGTTTTAGACTCGCGGGGTTTGCGTGGGCAGGTGTGAGTGATTGAGGGAAAGGATTTTTTTTTGGAAAGGACAGATGCTGATTTCAAGCAATTGAAAACTATTTCATGTGATTTCCACAGTGGTCGGTCTGTGTTTGTGCCAACAGCGTTCAGCCACCTAATGACTTGCTTTAAGCTAGTGCTGCTTATTATTTTTTTGCACTGATGCACATACAGACACATCCTTTTGTGAGAATGACTGCAGTCAGAGACTACTTGAGTTGAGAGCACAGGCTTTGAGTCATCAGCTGAAAGAAATGCACGATAACACGACAGTCGGATTCACGTCGGTTAAGTTAGCCGAACTGGTCAACAGTGCCAAACAGCTGTTGACTAAAGATGCTGAAAATAGCAGCTGTCCGATGGGTAAAGTGGTGAAGGTGAAAGAAACGTAGAGCCTCATCAGTGTTTACATCCGGGAGGCAGAGACGTCCCATAACAAACCTGGGATCCTGTTAAATGACCAGCGTGTAGCAAGTGAAATTTTAAAAACAATTGTCGTTGTAGACACAATAAAAAAAGGTAATCGCGTTTGTCCAATTGGGCTACTGTTGTTTTCCACAGAGCATTTACCTAACTTACCGCCTCCTGCCACTCAAAGGGTTTCTCTCTCTTGTCCCCCTTTATACTCTTTTCATTCTTTCATTCAATCTCTGTGTCGAGTTTTTTTTTTTCCCTTCTCTTTCCCACCCTTGATTCTCAGATGGTTGGATCTGATTTGCATGCATTTGCATAATGAAAGTCATTTGCATGCTCAGGGGCAGACTGTACCATGAGAACAGACATGAAAAGGTGGCTGTGCGTGTATACATTCACGTGTGCGCATGGACTCGATTCCGTGGGCTTTTTCGCAAACAGTGTGCGTTTCGATGGATGAACCACGTTCTTTCAAATTGTCCCGTTTGCCCCCTCTGATTATCCCCCTTACCCGTTTTCTGTGCAGGCTACCAACCACACCGCAACTGAAGGGAAGCTGGCAAAAGGAGAGTGAAAAACAGAAGGAGGAGGAGGGGTTGCTGTTGATTCTGCCATGCCTCTCTCCTCGCCCTCCTCTGCATCGCCTCTTCCCTCCTCCTCCTAACCCTCCTCCCTTCCTCCTCCGCTCCATCCTCAGCCGACTGCCCCTTTTTCCTGTACAGCGAGACGCAGCCCGCGCCACC
Organism: Etheostoma nigrum; assembly: GCA_029931835.1. Lineage (NCBI taxonomy): Eukaryota > Metazoa > Chordata > Actinopteri > Perciformes > Percidae > Etheostoma > Etheostoma nigrum. The sequence continues at coordinate 3,009,888 of CM057242.1, forward strand.
ATCTTAGAGCAACGCTGGCATGAAATGGAAGTGGGAAGACCAGTGAGTGCAGGTAACAAGCCAAACACCACTGCGCCCGCCATGCTGTATCTTTCCATCGGCGCCACCCCCACCCCTACTCCTCTCCCACCTCCCCCGTACCCTCGCTCTTCCTTTTTTTAAGGCAGGCAATAGCCTCCGTCTTTAATCACCTCGGTTATGTTTGTTAATTGCACGATTGGCAAGATGCGCTGATGGGCGGAGGGGAGGGTGAGTGGTTGTGGGCGGAGCGGGTTTTGTATGTGCGTTCACATTAAATCACTCGGCTCTCAATGCCTCTCTCTCAGGAGGCTTTCAGTGGGCATCTGTCCTCTGGAAGCGCCATGTTTTCTTTCCCGTTTGGGAATTCTCGTGCCATCCTCACATGCGTGCCCCCCGACATGGCGGCGGCGGCTGCCATTTTGGAGATGTAAGCCGTGCCTTCTGAACAAAACAGAGGCAAGGTTTCCTAACTCCACGTGGTCGAGCTCGCCGGGATGTTTCCATAATTTGACCACAGACGTTAAACAATGTAGTATAGTTTGATGGCTGCAACTAACGATTATGACTAATCTGTGGATTATTTTCTCAATTAATGGATGAGTTGTTTGGTCTCTAAAAAGTCAGTAAATGTCAGTCAGTATGTCCCAAAAAGCCCAAAATGACATCCTCAAATGTCCTTTTTTGTCCACCACTCAAAGATATTTAGTTTACTCTCACAGAGTGAAGACACTAGAAGAAGAAAAAAAAAAGAATCACATTTAAGAAGTTGGAATCAGAGAAGTTCTTTCTTAAAAATGACTCAAAATGATAATTCAATCATCAAAATAGTCCTGGCTAATTTGATAGTTGAGAAATAAATCGATTTTCGAGAATCTTTGCAGCTTTAGTTATTACTATTATTTATTTGCAGTGTGCTGTGACAGAGTTCAGACTTTTAGAGTCATTATAAAAAAATACTAAAAACACTTCGGCTTTTAATTCACCTCCTTGAATGAGGTTGTCGGGTAGAAAGTGATGCTATCCATGGGCCGCTATTCACATTCTCACACAGGGACACTGCAGCATCTAACACAACCAACACATTGCAGGGGAGAGAGACAGACAGACGGAGAGAGAGAGAGAGAGAGAAATAATAGAGACGAGAAGGTGAAGAAAGTGGGACCTCGATGGGCAGAGTCTCAGCACTGGAAAGCCTCTCTTTGTGCGAGTGGCGAGTGTTGAAGGGCAGTCGGTGCTCAGACAAGTCGAGTATTGTTCTCCATGAGCGAGCTCGTTATAGGGCAGCATTATTCCAAACCCGCGGAGCTCCCAACTTTGAAAACCGCTTAAACCAAAACACCAATTAGCATTGGCTGGGCTTGATTAGGTAAGGCAGCCGGTAAACAATGCACGCCATTGTACTTGCAACAGAGAGACCCCCCCCCCCCCGCCCCCTCCTCCTCTTTGTTTGTGTGTGTGGTGTGGACGTCAGAGAGAGACAATGCTAATGCTAACTTACAGTAGGGTGCCAGTCCAAAAGGACTAACAGAGAAGACAGCTGTTGGGTCAAGGTGAGAGAAACTGTTGCGTCTCCGAGGTGACTGAGTTTATATGGGAAAAAAATTTTTGTTTCCACGGAAACACCAATTTCCAATATTTACACAGACTAAACCTTAAGTGATACCAGTTCATTAATTAGGTCACGCCAAGCTTTCGGCCCTTATATTTTGACGATGCAGCATTTAAAAGCGTTGCTTGGCTTTCCCGATAAGTGCGTCGGTAACTGTGCAAAACCCAAACGTGCACTAATCACGTCCAATCGCCGCCGTAAAAACAGGTGGTAGATTGAGCAAAGGGGGCCGGGGCCGATTTACTGTGTAAATTATGCAGAGCCCAAAACAATGCAAACAGTAGACAGTGGAGTGGCTGGCGTTGGCTAATGAGATGATGAGAAGCCTGGGAGGGCTGGGAGCCAGCCGAGGTGAGGGGGTGGGCACGGCTCCGGCAGCTTGTGTCTGGATCTGTGTATTTGTGTGTGCATGTGTGTGTGTTTGTGTGTGTGTCTTCGTGCAAGTGTGTGAGGGTCTAGGGGAGCTTTGGCAAAAGGGGAGCAGACACTGTCCCGTCTGCACAAACACCATCATCAGCACCCCTCCTGCCCAGACTGAGAGCTGCAGAGGAGGGGGCGGGGGGGGTTAGCAGGCAGCTGGGGCACCCTGCCCCCATTGCCCCAGCAAGAGCACCAGCCTTGGGAACCTCTGTGGCAGGGGTCCCTTCCAACAACACTGGCACGTAGGGGCCGGCACGTAGGGGCCCCCCAAAAAAAGTCTGGCTGCACCCCCCCCAACCACCAAAACACCACCACCCCTCCCACCCTACTGTGAGGCTGGGGGGCCTGGGAAGGACTTCAAGTTCACGGCCAGACCTCCTATTGAGCTGACAGCCTGACTGTTTGCTCAATTTGGCTCCCTATTCAGAGCCGTGCTGGGGAGGGAGGGTAAGGGGGGTAAGAGAAAGGGTTGGAGCATGACGACGGGGGTGTTGCTAGATGGGACACCGTAGCACTGTGATAGCTATTCATTCAGCGAGAGAGAGAGAGAGACGAGGACAGAGCGAGGGAGAGAGTGAAGAGGGATGGGGGGGTGGGGGGGGTGTTGAGTCGGGGCGCATAAATAAAAAGTGAGGAATCCAGACTCAAAGTTTGCTTTGAGCGGTGTGCGCCTCTCTCACACTCTTTTTAGACTCTTAATTACCGGCGCCTTCCACTTTTCTCTCTCCCTTTCTCTAACTACACCCCCCCCCCCCCCCACACACACACACACACACACACACACAGATCGCAATCATTCTCATCATCCCCTCTATCCCCTGGTTTTATTAGGCCACATGCTGGGGCTGTAAATTTACCATTAACAAGCGTATTCACTGTAGTCCTCTCAACAAAACAAGACCATGATGCCAATAACTCAAAGCGACACCAATACCCGAAACTGCCTTTCACACCACAACCCTCCTCCGGTAGCCTCTCCCTCCCTCCCTCCCTCCCTCCCTGGCCGAGTGCACCCACTCTGAGTAACGATGTGGTGCTGAAGTCTTAACGTGATGCTCGCTAATAGCTCAGGCGATGCTAATTAGCACGCCGGTTGTTGACTCCCGCCGCCGAGCTGGACAGGCTGCATTATTGGTTCACGCTGCACCCGGTGACCCCGCTGGTCAGGTTTTAAGTTGCCCGTCTGAGCCGCTTGCAGAATGGAACAAGAAAAAGAGGGTTTGATTGCCTGAGTCCAACTCAGCCTTTGCTTAGGGAGCGTCACATGCTTCCTCTTTGTATTAGCAGCTCGTAGCGTACCAGGCTCCCGTTAAGGCCCTTCCACCCTCAGCCCCAATCCCTTCGAGCTGGTGCATGGCACTGTGCTTACCTCGGGCCAGATTTAGGACAAGCCGGGAAAGCGCCCCACCACACACACACACACACACACACACACACACACACACACACACACACACACACACACATACCCGTAACATATTTTTTATGTTTTAAACCTTGTGGTGTCTTCACGTAAAAATTGAAAATCATTTTTGTTCTTACGTTTTTGTCCCTTTTTTCAACACTTCTTTAATGTTTGTCACTTTTTTGACCCTCCTGTTGTCCTCGGGTCAGATTTGACCCCTTTAAAAAAATGTCTATATATGAAATATGAGTTTCTTTTTAACCAAATTACCACAAAACATGGATTGGATTCCTTCCAACGCTCTTTGTAAATACAACTGATCACTTTCATTCCTCTGATCTTAACTATTAGTCAAAATAATTCATAATTTCTGCTTTTTTAACTCAAATATTAGGTATAATTCTATATAAATGAGGGTTATTGACTATGAAATCCAAAATGTACTGTAAAACTAGTAAGGTGGTGTTAGTGAAAACTGAATAAAAAGTCTGAAAAAGGGACGAAAATGTCAGATTTTTGTCCGTTTTTGACCCGGGGGGACAACACAAGGGTCAACACTACGTAACACTAACTTATTAACTTTAGTTTTACAGTTATTTTTGGAATTTATGGTGAATAAACCTCATTTATAGGAAATTATACCTAATGATAATCACAGACTGGAATATGTCAACTTTTACTCAATACTATTTCAAAAACACTTTCATTTGTTTTACAATGCTATAAAATTGAATAAGACGCCCCAAAATTAATGAAAGTAGAGATTTGTACTTGGCAAAGAGTGTTGGGTGGAATCAATCATGTTATTTTGGGGAATTAAAAAGAACATTGATATAGGACAACATGAGGACAACATGAGGACAACATGGGGACAACATGAGGACAACATGGGGACAACATGAGGACAACATGGGGACAACATGAGGACAACATGGGGACAACATGAGGGCAACATGGGGACAACATGAGGGTTAAAAGGCTTCTTTTGATACACCTGAATTGGCATTTAACAGTCCACTATTTGTTTTGACGTTCACGTGATTGGCCTTGTAGCGGTCATTAAATCACCACGCAGGCGTTTGTAGCGTCACAATGATCCGTTTCTTTATTTCATAACAGCAACATAAACTTGTTTTAAACAAAGAAAATGTGGTTGAAAAATAGTTTGCCCTTCCACTCTCTAGTCATACACCTGTGCCAGGTGAGGTCTACATATAGAGTGACGTCATCATTACCATCATCAATATCCCATCAACATGATAACCAGTTTATGATCAGTGTCATTTGAATATAGGTGTCAGCATGTGTATGAATTACATGCATGTGAAAAGTTATAAAACCAAAATTAGTGTAATGGCTTCAACAAGCCTCAGTGTTCACTTTGACACTTAATGTCATCTTTCCTTTCTCTCTTTTTGGCAGGTGAATGTTTGTGGTGTGCAGGCGGGGGAGCCCGAAAACAGCCAGAGCAGGCAAAGAGGCAAAGAGGAGGGACAGCATGGTGTCCTCCGATTGCCGTCTTTCCCCCAGGACTAAAACGAGGACGGCGGCGCTTCCTGCCGTGACTCTGGGACATTGCCGCGCTGTTTGTACCTCATTGGTGCACGGTGTGTTATTTGACCAAAGCGGGACCGAGCGAGACGTCACGGTGGACCGTGGCTGTGGGACACAACGGCTCAGACTGAAGATCTTGAGGTGTGGACAAACTGGTCCACAAATGTGACTCTGGACAGTGTCCCACTTCATTCTGTAATTCTTATATATTCCATCCTACACAGGAAGAATATCACTTAGACATGAAGCAACGTAATGTGACTTCCACTAACATAGGCTTGACTTGTAGGTTTATTTTAATGAGTTGTAGCCCCTCGTTTTGTTTGATTGCTGTTTTGTCATATAGTTGCTAGGACTCGGAGACGCGTGAATGTGAGACCCACGGCAGCAGTGAATAAATACTGCACTGCGATTGGACAGCTCCGTGTGTCGGCTGACACAGCGGCGAAGGAATGAGCTGTCGTCTTTATACTCTATGCAACTGTTTTATCCTTTTTGGTTTTTGGTTCTTTTATTATATTTTTGGTCTTGGAGCTCCTTTCATCCTCGGGATTTTTATTTTTGGGCTACCAGTTTTATAGATATTACTTCAGACATCCTGAATCCTTCAGACATCATGAAGAGAAAGGTTTTTTTTCCCTCGGTTTGTTAATATACTGCTACAGAAATGACAGTCAGTGTGTGTGTGTGTGTGTGTGTGATAAATGACACAATACAGCTCAGTTTCATATGCACTTGGATCTCTTATTAGCAGCCATATCCGACTTGGATTTGCAGCCGTGAGCCACAGTCTGAGTAAACGGGCGCCCGCACGTTTAATATTCCTGAAGGCAGGAGTGTGTTTGATCAGCAGGAAGTGGCAGAGCAGGGCTCATGGCGGCGAGTACACACAACACGCCACACTATTAAAACCTCCCCGGTGCTCTCTGAAACACAGCAGCTCGGTTCAGTTACCTGCGTCGCTGTAACGAGCCATCGTTGGGTGAGACATGATAAATACATTGGCTTCAAACACCGCCTTAATTTCCTGTCTCTGACATTAACACACACACACACACACACACACACACACACACGCAATAAAGCAAGTACTATCGCAGCCTAATTCATTCTATATTAATTTTCGGGAAGTGGCAATTTTTTCATTACGATTGATAATCTATGCAAATCTTTTAAATATTACTTTAAACAATCTTGTGCCTATGCAGTGCTTTTGCAATGGATTTGAGAGGAGACAATCTTGGTTCTAATTTAGAAAATGTATTCTTTTGATAATCATGCACATCCCAGTGCTCGAGACAATTACTTATCTGCCTGGATAAGCTTGAAATTATGTTTTTAATCTTAAACAACACAAGAAAAAAAGAAAAAAGGTCACTACTCTGATATCAGTCTAGAGGCCTAAAAACCAATGCACTAAGTCTTTTTTCCTATCTATTCAGCTAGGCTGACTTGTGGCGTATTGTTTTATACAAGCAGCAATGTTTGTGTTATGCAATCTTAATCGCTGTGATGAGTGTTCACCACATGTGCCTTTGTATGAAAAACTGTGTTGGAATAATAATAAAAAGGTTTACATTGAAAACAATGGAGAAAAAAGGCTGTTTTTTTTGTTGATTTGATCTGCGTGTTTTAAAGCGCCCATATTATGCTCATTGTCGGGTTCATAATTGTATTTTGGGGTTGCACCAGAATAGGTTTAATTTAAAAAAAACAACAACATATTTTTGTTGTACTACACATTGCTGCAGCTCCTCTTTTCACCCTGTGTCTTGAGCTCTCTGCTTTAGCTACAGAGTGAGGCATCCCACTTCTATCCCATCTTTGTTGGGAGTCCCACATGTGCAGCCGCTAGGTAAGGACTACTAGCTAGAAGCTAGCGCTGCTAGTGGCTAGCCACCCCGTTCTCAATGGCAAAACACTGCCACAACATACACAAGTTCACCTTAATCTACAATAGAAATTGTATAGAACTACTTACATGTCCCTCGTCTGCAGGTAATCCACGCAAAGTTGGAAGTCTCCCGGCTAATGTTGCATTTGGATAAACAGCTAGCCGATGTGGTATTAGCTAAAGCGGTTAGCACTCATCAAATGTATCGGCCGATGACGTAGACGGCCCGATTATAACCAAGCTCACCCTGAGACTGAAGGCAGGACACATTCAGTATCTCACCCAAAACAGCATGGGTGGGTTTGTATGCATGTGGAAGCACCAGAAACACAAAATAACCCCATAACTTCATAATATGGGCACTTTATCCTCTGGTGATTAACGAAAAGGTTGTTCAAATCTTCAGTGATACAACTCGGCGAATGACATCAATCTAAATATGTGTCTATCAAGGGAGGCAGGACGCAGATTGAAGACTCCTCAATCTAAATCTAAATTTACTCCGTAGCCGGCAGCTATCCCTACATGTTTTGCCTTTTTTTTTTTTTTATTAATTGCGGCAGTCACGTCTGTAGAGAAATCAACTGCTGTTCAGTACCAACGTAATGTTACAGCCAAATGAAAAGATGAGCTCCCTGGGATCAAAACACCATCAGGGATGTGGGTTTATTTTCTGTGAGTGTTTGGCATCAAACTGTGGGAGGAAGACAGCCGGCAGGGGTGGAGCACATTTATCATCAAAAGAGCCAAACTAAATTATAAGAACTCTGTCTCTTTAAGGCTAAATTAGCCTACAAACATGACTGATCTGTCTAAAAGAGCATTCAGTACTAAGTGGTGTTTGTTGCCATTCTTATGTCTTTTTTTGTTTTTTTGTTTAATCTTAGTTGGTAGAGCGGGTGCCCATGTGTAGAGGTTTACACCTTGACGCAGCGGGCCTGGGTTCGACTCCAACCTGCGGCCCTTTGCTGCATGTTATCCACCCCCCACCTCCCCTTTCATGTCTTCAGTTGTCCTCTCAATTAAGGCCTAAAAATGCCAAAAATATTAACAAAAAAATAATAAAAAGAATAGGATGTAAGCAAATAAAACTGTGTAAGACTTTTCTGTTTTTGGACTTGCAATCCATAGAAACTCAAGACCACTATTGAGGTTTGGCAAAAAAAATAAAAAATGAATAAATAAAAGAAGAGAACATAAGGCGCCAGGTTGTGGATGTCCAGTAAGTAGACTGTGACCAGTGGTGTAGTTTGCCAACACTACGTAATATACCCACTAAGAAAGCTCCAGGATTTCCATATACTACCCACTTAAAAACGCCCAATGACACGCAACAACATACTTTCCATTATAGTTTTGACATATTTTGAATTGACATCTGTGTTTTCTTCTTCGCATAGGCTAAATAAAAAGGTATATCCACCGTAAATTGGTAATACAGGAAACTTCCCTGGAGAGTACACCTAGACCCCCCCCCCCACCTTCCACCTCCCAAAAGGCAGATTCTGGCCACTGTACAGTACAGTATACCCACTACAATGCATTAGACTACACCACTGGCTATGACGCACATTTCACTTGACTGACATGTTATGTAGCTTAAATGGAGAATGTAAGAATCACTTTTGGCCCACAACAATAATAATTCAAATTTAAAAAGGTAAAAATAATTATTAAAATAATAACAGGGAGTCACCGGAGAAGAGCCGCAGGTTCGCGACCCCCTAACCCTTAAAAAATAAAAGAAAATGTTTATTTATTGAAGCATTTCAACAACATTTGACTAGCTTTTTTTATTTTTGTTGCCTTTCTTTTTTTTAAACATTTCTATAGTCTTGTTTGATGCTATTTTAATGCTGTTTTCCAGGTGTTCAATGCTTATTGTTGCTATTTTTCCCAACGTTTTTGAAACTTTTGTCACTTTTTAAAATGAGTTCAATTCAATTGTACTTGTGAAGAGCGTTTTATGAAACCACCCATGTTATTTTTTGGGACATTTTGTTATAAGAAACCCATATTTTTGGCTCAATCGGTGCAAAGATGCTTCCTGTAGTACCCAGTGAAAACCTTTGCATTTGTCCTACAGATGAATAAGAAGCCAATATTCATCGGCACACATGCCATTAACCTATTGTTATTCCAAATGGAAGTAAAACAAAGAGCACAGCAACGCTGTTGTGCTTTGCAGAACACTTCCCGTGATTGGCTTCCTGACATCACACATGGCAAACGCGCCAACACTGACATATTGGGGGGGGAGCCCACACAATTCATTAGCATTGTCATAAATATAACCCTTTACAGTACAGATTGATCAAGCAGCTCTGTTCATTCATCCCCCCCCCTTCCTTTTTATGAAGTCTTGTGTAATTCAACCAAAGAGGTTTTTTAATGCAGCTCCGACACCACGCACCCCCTTGGGTGTCTGCATCCTCGATGCGTAGCCAGCGAAAGCTTTACAAGCCGCTCTCCTCTTGTTTACAGCTGCGCTGTGAGTCGAAATGAGCCGTGGTACACATAAACAGTAGCTCCATATGCAAATATTACAGCGCCCTTATTAACCAGGGCAGGCTGCAATTACATAATGTCCCCGGCGTTAACATCCAGAGAGCGAGCGCCGGTGCATTGTGACAACTCCCCCTCGCCCCGCAGTGTTTCTTGGCGGCGTTATGTGGCTCCCCTCATAATCTGATTCACAGTTTCTGTCATGCTGCCAAGAGGCGAGTTGTATTAGCCAAGCATTATAGGCCTTAATGAACTGAGTGTCAATGTAAAGTACACTGGTGCAAGCCAGAGTGACGGCGTACAAACAGGCTGTCGTTTGCACCCATGTCGGGTCTAAGTTATAGCTGTTGACACTCGGTTTGTCAGGTCTCTGAGGGACGGAAAAAGAAAATAAAACCTCCATCCAGCCACCGCTGGGCTTGATTTGTTGAGCATCCTAAAAAAGAAAGAAAGGACAGGACGTGTTGTGTGCATGAAGCTGCTCTTATATAGGTATGGGGCGTGGCTCCTGTTTGACATAAAGCACAAAATGGCTGTTCGCTACAGTACATCCTGAGACTGAAGGGATGGGATTCCAAGATGGCGTTGCGGTGACATCAACATCGCTTTGATCAGATTGGATCCGTAGAAAACTAGATTGGAAAGGCCGCATTTCAACTTCCACCAGTCTCCACGATATGATGAACAAGGCCGTGGAAGAGGGGGGTTACCTCCAAAGTGGGAAGTAGCGGGTTTTTGGTGCACGTCCAAGGTCTAAGAACTCGGGTGCTGCTCTTTTCACAAGTTCCTCAGAATCGTCATTGGTATGCAGGAATGCACCCCTAGTAGGCCATTCTGTGTGATTTTGGAGGGAAATGTGTTTGCGACCGGTCGCTAGGGCAGAGGATGTGTGTGTCTTAGGATCCGAATGTGGTCAGTGCCAAAAAAAACACAAAAAAAAGTGGGCGCGCGTCCAGATCGGTCCACCTTTTGTGAGCTGACTCCCAGTGGTGCTGCCCGGCAATTCTGTTCACTGAGCAAAGACAAAATGGCTTCAGATGCTTTGAAGGGTACGTCGTCCTGTAAAACGTTCCAAATACAAGAAATATGGATGATGAATCAAGAGGCGTGTGTTTGTGCGTGCGTGCGTGCGTGCTGAGCTGGATTGTCTTGGGAGAAGATTATAAAGACTTTCCAGTTACCCGATACTCGCAGGGCGGCATTGATGGAGTGCCGCATTTTGGCCCCTTGTACACACAAAATACACCAGTGACCCGGTTAAAGTTGTGCTTTTGGTTGCTCACACATGACTCCATTTGGAATAATTTTGACTGCTCCACTTACATCAGACAATACTTGCAGGAAACCGCTTCCCTTTTTGCTGAAATTATATTATCAGTTGCTAATGAGGCTGAAAGAAAATACATGAATAATCTGACAGTGCGGTGCATTCAGGTGTTATCCTACCGATTGGGAAAATGAATAAAAAGTCTCTTGTCACCAGCTATTGGTTTACTTGCCACCCTGTATTGAGCTTTGCACGTCTTGTATGCTTTACCAGGGAATCTCGCTGGTTTAAAGGGGAACTTTGCAGTGTCTTTAGCTTGATTTACCTTAACTGAACAGCTTTGAAGCCACTGGAATGGTTATAGGACTTTTTTCGAGTTGAATGGTGGTTGTTTTGCTCCCCCTAGCGCCTTTGAGCGGAAAAACAAGCCTTGGAACTTTGTGCCAAACTCAGCATCAGGAAGTATAGCGATGTAACAAATAGCTTCACGGTACTGCACACATACGGCCCCTTCAGGAACCGGCTAACAAGGTAGCGATGGAGTTTTCCACACTATCGTCATGGCTGAGCCGGCAAAAAAGAAGAAGAAAGCTCGGAAAGCATTTTCGAGGAACAGAGAAAGAGGAATTTGACGTAATTTGACCCGATGACAACAGGAGGGTTAAGCAATGTTTATAATACGTTGAGTGTGAATATTATATGTTACACGGATGTATGAAACGCAAAGAAACCAAATTTCTAAGAGACATGTCTGACCAGGATAGTGCTTACTGGACACATGCCAATGACATTAAAATCTGCCAAAATAATTGCTTTACAATTTAAATCTTGAAGACCTCCAGTCCCCTAACCTAAGCCTCTGAGATCTAAGGGCATAAATCACATTTTTTTCTTAAATTTAACTTAATGTGTTTGCATATCCCCATGTGTGTCATGTCAAAATGTTCAGACCAAACTCAGCGTTTCATCCATCATCCATCCATCCATTCATCCATCCATCCATCCACACTATAAAAAACAACTGTGTATTAACAGTTGTATGACTATGTTTTAACAGAAATCGCCCAAAGAAAGAGATTGATAGTTGTTTTTTTACATATCAAATTGCATAAATTGTGCTCCAACAACTTTTGTCGGCCACGAAGGTTGGTTTTGTGGAAATTAAAGAAGTTCTTTTACTTTTTAAGTTTTTGTTGCTTTTTTGCAAGTTTTTCCACTTTTTAGAAGTCTACTAACCAAGCAGCTTTGTATGAGAGAATTGTATATACAGGCCAAACATAAAATGTTCTGTATTTTAACTGTAGCGACACACATAATTTCAGTTTCTGTTATTTTATGGAGTTTTTTCTTAGAGTGCATCCATCCATCCTAACCCAGGCTTTCCGTATAGTGAGACCCAAATCGGTCTCAGAGCAATGTGTAAAGCTGAAAGTCTCTTTTGAAAACAAAACTTATGATGTGTTGTACGAATTGCTCGGTGCTGGAAATGAGTTTATCCAAAGTCTTAGGGTTATATATGATTCAAATAGCACATATATGTCTGAAATGAACTTTAGTGATATTCCTTTTTGAGTGGGAGTTCTGTCAAACATTGTTTGGACACGCCGGTGAGTATTTCGTCCTCAAAAGGTTAAAGCTTTAGTGCGTACGTTTTTGATATTAATGAACGTCCCTTACATTCAAGCCGTTGCCAAATGAGCTGCTACAAAGCTAATTAAGACTCTCAGCTCCCCACAACTCTCTCTGTGTTTCTCAGTATGACTATGTTTACGAGATTGTGGCGTCCGGTGGCTTTTGTGCAACAGAAACACAAGTGAAGATAGTCACCTCTTCTTAAGAGTCCATGTTTTTTTTAATCCTCTATGTCCTCCTTGGCTACTAGCAACTGCGTAGAGGAGGGGTGAGGGTGGTGCGAGATCATGTAAAAACCCTTTTACCCCCGCAGACCCCTCTGCGTCTACACCGTTATCGCACCGCCGGATGTCGGGCTTCATCCTGGAAAAGTACTCCCGCTAATCCAGAATAATAATAATCCAGAGAAACATGCTGAAATGGAGCCAGAAACACAGAGTACATCGCCAACAGAGTTACTGGAAAGATGACTTTGCTTACTTAGAATTCCTTTTGTTGGCGCCAGAAACTACGCACTATAGATTTAACCCTCGTGTTGTCTTGCTGTCAAAATTGAAAATCAATATTTTTGTTGACACCTTTTATCAATGTTCTTAACTTTCTTACATTTTTGTCCCTTTTTTCAACACTTGATGTTTTTTTTTGTTAAAGTTTGTCACTTTTATTTGACATTTTCAAAACTATTAACTTTATTTTTGCAGTTATTTTTGAAATTTATGGTCAATAAACCTCATTTTTTGGAAATTATACCTAATTTTTGAGTTAGAAAAGCAGAAATTAGGAATTATTGAGACTAAAATTAAAGGAATGGATGTTGATGATAATCACAGACTGGAATATGTCAACTTTTACTCAATACTATTTCAAAAACACTTCCATTTCTTTTTCAAATGCTATAAAATTGAATAAGACGCCCCAAAATTAATGAAAGTAGAGATTTGTACTTGGCAAAGAGCGTTGGGTGGAATCAATCATGTTATTTTGGGGAATTAAAAAGAACATGGATATAAGGAAAAGAAAGATATATAAAAAAGAAAATCCCCCAAAATGAGACACTGACAAGGTTTCCACCCGACAGCGAAGATGCTTCAAATTCAAGTTTTGTCATTTGTAAAGGGAGCATGTAACTTCGACGATAACACTATACGCTCAAAATCCACTCACACCCAGACCCAATTTCTTGGAGCTTATGTATGTATTTGTGTACTGAAGGAGAAATACTCGGAGAGGTTAGCAGAAACTTGCAGGCCGGGCCTGATGAGTTGGACGTCCGGATCACTGAGGATGCTTCCCCTCGGAGGCGAGAGAGCCCTGTTGTGGAATGTCAAGTAGTTTGGCCGGGGCGGGTGACTGAAGCGGGAAGTGATTTGACTAATGTTTGTCCTTTCAGAGCGCTCCTCTCCACCCCGTCCCCCCTCCGTCCTCCCCAACCGCCAAAAACCTCCCCAGAAAAAAACTTTACGGTGATATCATTCATATGCAAAGCAGGTGTGCTTTCAGCGGGTGAATGTGTGTGCATGCGTGTGTGAGCGGGTTTGTATGTGTGTGTGTGTGTGTGTGTGTGTGTGAGCGAGTTTGTATGTATGTGTGTGTGTGTGTGTGTGTGTGTGTGTGTGTGTGTGTGTGTGTGTGTTGCTTGAGTGGCTGATTCCATTACTTGAAGGACCATTACACTTGCCTGTCAACAGCCAAAAGACCTGAGAAAAATTAGCAGATTAAATCACTCTGCTCCTCTTCCTCCTCCTCCTCCTCCTCTTCCTCCTCTTCCTCCTCTCCTTCTCTCTTCCTCCTCTTCCTCCTCTCCTCCTCCTCTTCCTCCTCTCCTCCTCCTCTTCCTCCTCTCCCCTGCAAGCATCCAGGTTGTCGTTCGCACCGTGGAAGTGTTTTAACTGAATAAAAAAATGGCACCGCGTCTCATTTGAAAGCCGAATGTGTATTTGATCAGTGACAGGTCCTAATTTTGATGACAAATCTCTTGAAAAATAAAAATAATGGTAGGAAGACACAATGGGGGCAGAGCTCCTGGGAAAAGGTGAGTACAGGGCCTCACTGAGAGATAAAATACTATAAACCGGGGCGAACGGGGGGAGGCTGAAGCTAAATGTGGTTTTACAGTCTTGTAAAATCAAATAACACAGAAGCATTCGTGGTTCCAGCACATGTTTATGGGTGATAGTTCAAATGTTGAGGAGAGGGTTCAACAGATTTATGATCTGGTTGTGGTTTTTCAGTAAATTCCCCCCATGGAAGCCTTCTTTTTTAAGGGAAATTTAAGGCCTTTATTTTGATAGGACAGGTTAATTGAGCGAGAGGGGCAGCATGTCGGAGCCGAACCCAAGGCCACCGCGTTGAGGACTGAGCCTCTGTGTATGGAAGCTACTCTACCAGGTGAGCTACCCAGGCGGTACCGCCCCAGGGGGGGATTCAGTTTTTCCCACAATGCTAATCTGACGCAAGGGGGATTCATTCCCACATTCTGGGGAAACAGCAATTCAGATATTGAGATGACGATTCAATTCAGATTCAATTTTTTTTTTTTTTAGCTACATACTGCACCGTCTACGATCATGTTAAAAAAAGACCAGCCACACTTTCTACATCTCTGGCCATATTTGGAAGAATTTTTCAAAATGGTTGAACACAAAAAACAACTCCTTTCGAATGCATTGCAAGTTCTGGACACCTACTGTAAGTACCAACTGTAGCTAATTGTTTCCAAAACTCGACGACTAAATAGCTTAATTTGAAAAAGCACATTTATATTATTTTTACCCCTTACATTACTTTCACTTTTATACTTCAAGTAGTTTTGAAACCACTACTTTTACACTTTTACTTGAGTAAAAAGCTTGAGTTGATACTTCAACTCAAACCCTAGTATTTATACTTCTACTTGAGTAATGAATGTGAATACTTTTGACACCTCTGGTTATCTGTAAGAAATAGATTACTCTATTCATTATGTATTTTTTCTTTAGGAAAATTTGGGTTAAAAAGAAACCATCTTTTTCATAGAATAATTTAACTACATGACTAGACATGCCACAAGAGGTACCTTTACTGAGAAGGTTGTGGATCTATCTAACTCTGGGGGATACGGTGATTAAGGTAAAGTCCCAATAAGTCGGTGTGTTCCTTTAAGTTTTTGCCGTCTCTACAGGTAGATTTAGCCGAGAAAAGGTGACTGTGAGCCGGCTACAGGGTTGTTTCAGCGGACATTGCAGTTCCGACAAAAGGTGAGCACCATCTTATCGTTAAGATAAGAAGAAGAAAAAAAGATTGTGGTTTGGGTTAAAACAGCTGTCCCCATAGGTAGTTCTCCTAGGACACAAACACCCGTTTCCTGGGTCCAAGTCTTGTGTTTTCTCCTTAACTTTGTCCCTACACGGACCAGAGCAGCAGTCTCATGTAAAGTACTTTAAAGCAATACTTGAGTACTTGAGTACAACGGTCTTACCAGAAAATGACTTGTGCAGAAGTTAATGTCACATTTTAGAATATTGCTTAATTTGACATTTGCTGTACTCTATATAGCTCCCCCTACAGGTTTCTCTATATAGCTCCCCCTACAGGTTTCTCTATAGAGCTCCCCCTACAGGTTTCTCTATAGAGCTCCCCCTACAGGTTTCTCTATAGAGCTCCCCCTACAGGTTTCTCTATATAGCTCCCCCTACAGGTTTCTCTATATAGCTCCCCCTACAGGTTTCTCTATAGAGCTCCCCCTACAGGTTTCTCTATAGAGCTCCCCCTACAGGTTTCTCTATATAGCTCCCCCTACAGGTTTCTCTATATAGCTCCCCCTACAGGTTTCTCTATATAGCTCCCCCTACAGGTTTCTCTATATAGCTCCCCCTACAGGTTTCTCTATAGAGCTCCCCCTACAGGTTTCTCTATATAGCTCCCCCTACAGGTTTCTCTATAGAGCTCCCCCTACAGGTTTCTCTATAGAGCTCCCCCTACAGGTTTCTCTATAGAGCTCCCCCTACAGGTTTCTCTATATAGCTCCCCCTACAGGTTTCTCTATAGAGCTCCCCCTACAGGTTTCTCTATAGAGCTCCCCCTACAGGTTTTTCTATAGAGCTCCCCCTACAGGTTTCTCTATAGAACTCCCCCTACAGGTTTCTCTATATAGCTCCCCCTACAGGTTTTTCTATAGAGCCCCCCTACAGGTAGTATCAAAAGTAAGTTTCTGATATTAACCGTACATTATTACAAGTAACAGTAAAAACTTTGAATGTGAACTTTAATTTGGCTGCCTTATATTATCAAGGTGTCCACACCTTTCTAAACATTATAATTTAAAGTTTGACATCAACAAAGAGAAAAACAGAAACAGACTTTTAATTTCACTCCAACGACAATTTCTCTTTTGCAAGTAATGAGTAACGAAGATGCTGAGGGGAACATTTTTGGAGTAAAAGTACAAAGGTTTTCAGAATTATAAACAACAAAGTGAAGTACAGATACGTGAAAATTCTACTGAAGTACAGTAACAAAGTATTGGTATCCCAATGACAATTTTTACACCACCATGCTACTGTCTTTAAAGTGTACTGTGGCTCAAATTCAGTGCAGGGGGGGGGGGACCCAAAAAGACCCAAAAAGAACAATTTAGCTCTCATCAGTACACATAACGTTACTCCATTTCTCCTTTGGCCAGTCAATGTGTCCTTTGGCAAATTTCAACCTATTCAGTACATGTCTTTATTTTCAGCAATGGGACTTTGCGGGGTGCTCCTTCTTTCTTTTATACCTCAGGCTATTAGACAGCACAACGAGCACTTTAAAAGTACATTTTTATTTTTTTTTATTGTATTTATGTATAATATTGTAGTGTATTTGTGGTATTGTATTTATTCTCTAGTTTTTTTGGGTAAGATGGCGAGTGTGAGCACTGTAATTTCCATTTTTATGGATGAAATAAACTTGACTTGGGCTTCTAGCTGATAGCTTTGCTTCACGTAGCCGGAACAGTACTGACAGGTAACTTTAAGTCTTCTTTGATTTTCATTGGTTGAGCCTTTGCCATTTTTGCCTATTCTTCCATCCATTGGAAGGGTAGTTGACAGTTTTTTCCCCACGTCGTTCAGGCTTTGGACGCCATTTCAGGGCATTTGAAATCATTTTGGCTGAGCAGCCTATATCATTTTCTTCACTTCTTTCTATGTTTTTCACTCTCAAATCAACTTTTTAATCAAAGTCCGCTGTTCCTCAAAGCAATGTCTGGAACAACGCATTTTGTTGAGTATTTTAGTGTGAAATGTACTATAACCAGCATGCACAACATTTGCTTCCTTCCTTAAATATGGGCCATAATTGACACCTGTTTCTTCTCACTTATTATTTTGAACATTCCCCTTTCAATTACAGATTCAAGTACACAGAATAAGCAGCATGCATGCCATGACTGTTGGGTCTGTTGGTTTTCTATGACTCAACACTTGCTAGTAAATTATTTGCCATTTAGAAATATGATTTATGAGGTTAGTGATGTTGGACTGTCATTATTTTAAACACAACTGTATTTATGTCATTATCCTGCAACAGACTCCAGAGGTTGCACCTAGTTTTACTTCTCGCGGGATGGACAGGAATCCAGCAGAGCATCTTCCATCACAAAACAAAAGAATAAATCCCAGGATCCCAGAATGTGGTAATGAAACCCCCTTGGGTCAGATTAGCATTGTGGGAAAGACTAAAAACCCCACTGGGGCGGTTTCCACAGACCAGATGGGTGTACCCTGAAAATCAGTCACATGCACAGGGGAAGTGGCTGTAGAAGGAGAAGAAGAAGAAGCAGAAGAAGAGGAGGCCCTTGTGAGAGCGGGGGGTGCGAAGAGTTAATGCCGACAGCTCAACAAAGACCACTGCCGCCGCCAAGGGCAGACAGGAGCACGGGAAAAGAGCTTAGGTCAAGGGGGCCTCAGGGATTGGGGGGCGGGTTCAAGTTCAAGGCGACTGTCAGTGTCTGCATTTTAACAGCCGCGCCACACCCTACACCCCGGTACTCATACTTTCATTTGCAACAACAACCGCCACCCCCACGTCTCCGTCTTCCTCCCCGACATTAACTGTGAGGCTACACACAAACTGGCCATTGTCTCGGATGTCAGGGCCACACAGAGGCTCTCATGGAGCAACGCGGGACATTTGGAACTTGTGAAGGATCCAGGAAGTCCAGTTGGAGAAACAGACGAATGAGATGATAGAACACTGCAAGGAAGTTAATTCACGTACATCTGGTTATGCACATGCCGCAGAATGGGACCCAGAACGGGACTCAGAACAGGACCCAGTATGGTACCCAGAACATGACCCAGAATGTGACCCAGAATGTGACCCAAAAAAATGTTGCAGAACTTGTCCCTCAAACGTGTCCCAGAACTTGACCCGTAGCGGGACCCAGAACGAGACCAAGAACATGACCCAGAAAATGTTGCAGAACTTGTCCCAGAAAGTGACCCAGGACAAGACCCAGAACATGTCACAGAACGTGACCCAGAATGAGACCCAGAAAATGTTGCAGAACTTGTCCCAGAACATGTACCAGAACTTGACCCAGAGCGAGACCCAGAATGTGACCCAGGAGGAGACCCAGAACGTGTTCCAGAAAGTGACCCTGCAAGTATAGAAGAATGTGACACCAAACGCGATGCAGAACGTGTCCCAGAACTTGACCCAGAGCGTGACCTAGAACGAGACCCAGAACGTGTCCCGGAACTTGACCGAGAGTGGAACCCAGAACGTGACCCAGAACGAGACCCACAATGTGACCCAGAAAGTATAGCAGAACGTGACGCAGAATTTGTCCCAAAACTTGACCCAGAACGGGACCCAAAACTTGACCCAGAACGTGCCCCAGACCATGACACCGAACGTTGACCCAGAACGTGACCCAGAAAGTGTCGCAAAACGTGTCCCAGACCGTGTCCCAGACCGTGTCCAGAACGTGACCCAGACGATGTCTAGAACGTGACCCAGAACGTGTCCCTGAATGTGTCCAAGAACTTGACCCAGAACACACAAAACGGGTTGTTGAACGTGACGCCGATCATGTAGCAGAACTTGACCCAGACCATGTCCCGAATGTGAACCAGCCCATGTCTCGAACGTGACCCAGACCATGTCCAGAACGTGACCCGGACCATGTCCAGAATGTGACCCAGACCATGTCCCGAACGTGACCCAGACCATGTCCCGAACGTGAACCAGCCCATGTCCAGAGCGTGACCCAGACCATGTCCCGAATGTGAACCAGCTCATGTCTCGAACATGACCCAGACCATGTCCAGAACGTGACCCGGACCATGTCCAGAACGTGACCCAGACCATGTCCTGAACGTGACCCGGACCATGTCCAGAACGTGACCCAGACCATGTCCCGAACGTGACCCAGATCATATCCAGAACGTGACCCAGACCATGTCCCGAACGTGACCCGGACCATGTCCAGAACGTGACCCAGACCATGTCCAGAACGTGACCCAGACCATGTCCCGAACGTGAACCAGACCATGTCCAGAACGTGACCCGGACCATGTCCAGAAAGTGACCCAGACCATGTCCAGAACGTGACCCAGACCATGTCCAGAAAGTGACCCAGACCATGTCCAGAACGTGACCCAGACCATGTCCCGAACGTGACCCGGACCATGTCCAGAACGTAACCCAGACCATGTCCAGAACGTGACCCAGACCATGTCCTGAACGTGAACAAGACCATGTCCAGAACGTGACCCGGACCATGTCCAGAAAGTGACCCAGACCATGTCCAGTGCGTGACACCATGCCGTTTGTTCAGTAAAGTTAAACAAAAACACGCCGCTAACTTATTTTCAAAAAGGACAAACTCTGGTCTCCTTTAACCCGTCCACCGTCCTTTAACCCGTCCACCGTCCTTTAACCCGTCCACCGTCCACCGTCCTTTAACCCGTCCACCGTCCTTTAACCCGTCCACCGTCCTTTAACCCGTCCACTGTCCTTTAACCCATCCACCGTCCACCGTCCTTTAACCCGTCCACCGTCCTATAACCCGTCCACCGTCCTTTAACCGTCCACCGTCCTTTAACCCGTCCACTGTCCTTCAACCCGTCCACCGTCCTTTAACCCGTCCACCATCCTTTAACCCGTCCACCGTCCTTTAACCCGTCCACCGTCCTTTAACCCGTCCACCTCCTTTAACCCGTCCACCGTCCTTTAACCCGTCCACCGTCCTTTAACCCGTCCACCGTCCTTTAACCCGTCCACCTCCTTTAACCCGTCCACCGTCCTTTAACCCGTCCACCGTCCTTTAACCCGTCCACCGTCCACCGTCCTTTAACCCGTCCACCGTCCTTTAACCCGTCTATCGTCCACCGTCCTTTAACCCGTCCACCGTCCTTTAACCCGTCCACCGTCCACCGTCCTTTAACCCGTCCACCGTCCTTTAACCCGTCCACCGTCCTTCAACCCGTCCACCGTCCTTTAACCCGTCCACCGTCCACCGTCCTTTAACCCGTCCACCGTCCTTTAACCCGTCTATCGTCCACCGTCCTTTAACCCGTCCACCGTCCACCATCCTTTAACCCGTCCACCGTCCTTTAACCCGTCCACCGTCCTTCAACCCGTCCACCGTCCTTTAACCCCTCCACCGTCCTTTAACCCGTCCACCGTCCTTTAACCCGTCCACCGTCCTTCAACCCGTCCACCGTCCTTTAACCCGTCCACCATCCTTTAACCCGTCCACCGTCCTTTAACCCATCCACCGTCCTTTAACCCGTCCACCGTCCTTTAACCCGTCCACCTCCTTTAACCCGTCCACCGTCCTTTAACCCGTCCACCGTCCACCAACCCGTCCACCGTCCTTTAACCCGTCTATCGTCCACCGTCCTTTAACCCGTCCACCGTCCTTTAACCCGTCCACCGTCCACCGTCCTTTAACCCGTCCACCGTCCTTTAACCCGTCCACCGTCCACCGTCCTTTAACCCGTCCACCGTCCTTTAACCCGTCTATCGTCCACCGTCCTTTAACCCGTCCACCGTCCTTTAACCCGTCCACCGTCCACCGTCCTTTAACCCGTCCACCGTCCTTTAACCCGTCCACCGTCCACCGTCCTTTAACCCGTCCACCGTCCTTTAACCCGTCTATCGTCCACCGTCCTTTAACCCGTCCACCGTCCTTTAACCCGTCCACCGTCCACCGTCCTTTAACCCGTCCACCGTCCTTTAACCCGTCCACCGTCCACCGTCCTTTAACCCGTCCACCGTCCTTTAACCCGTCCACCGTCCTTTAACCCGTCCACCATCCTTTAACCCGTCCACCGTCCTTTAACCCGTCCAACATCCCACCTTATTTGGCGCTCGTTCGTCACCTTACTTCCTGCTTTGCTCCAATAATAATAATATAATAATAATAATTGCTACGGCCACTAGAGGCCACTAGAAGCACTATTGTGCTTCAACAAACGACCTATGGGGGAGGGGGGGGGGTGTTCTGGGTCCACTTACTCGCTTGTTGTGGAGCTTTTGAGAAGCAGAATAAATTCTGAGCACTTTAGGCCTCCATGTGCTGTTGCCTTGCTGATGTTTTCGTACTTTAATTTGTCCTTAAAAGGAAGCTATGTATCTTAGTATCTAAGAATCTGTGAGGGGATTTAACTGAAAAGAATAGTGTGTTTATTTCTACGATGCTCTAAATTTGTTACTTTTATATTTTTCCTTTATGCTGCACAGTTTCAATTTATCAAGTTTTCTATTGCCTTACTTCTGCGCTATTCAAAATTGAGTTATTGTATTGTATATATTACTTATCTTTTGTATCTTCTTTAATCTTTATACTTGTACCTGTACTTTCTGCACCGTGGGAGAGAAACTTATTTTTGATTCCCCTTCGTGTCTGGCACATATTGCAGAAATGAGAAATTGACAATAATCTAATACTTAACTATTGTACTTGATTGAATGCTCTTAAGGAGACTTTACCAACCTGAGAAGCTTAACATTCTGGGAGAGCATTTAAAGCCTGGAGATTGGAGGTGAAAATACATCACAGAAACTGCAGATAATGCAGAACACACACATGCAACACATGAAACACTTTGCAGATAAACCCCCATAAGTGTGATGGCGTAGGGGAGGTATATATAGCCGTCTTAAATATAGCCAGAGTGTGAGCATTGAAAAGAAGATTCTGCTGGATATGCAGAACAAAGATCTAATGAGATTTTTAAAGTCAATTATATCCATTATTTCTGCCTGTCTGCAGTGTCAAAGGCTACATGAGGATGCCAAAACAATTGAGCGTGGAAGGAGGACACGTAATCTGCTACAACCTTGAAAGATGTCGTGTGTCATCACATACTGTATGACTCACAGCTGCCGAAAAGCGACGCCGTGGTCAGGCGGTGGACAAATGAGAATGAAAACGGTTTTCTAGAATACACACAGCACAAAATGAGCCGACAGAATGAAAGGAGTCACTACTGATTTTGTAGCGGGTATTCAACGCTCACTTTTCCAACAAGTTTAGCCTGGTTTTTAAAAAGGTCCCATGACATGCTGATTTTTGGATGCTTTTATATAGGCCTCAGTGGTCCCCTAATACTGTATCTGAAGTCTCTTTTATATAGACCTTAGTGGTCCCCTAATACTGTATCTGAAGTCTCTTTTATATAGACCTTAGTGGTCCCCTAATACTGTATCTGAAGTCTCTTTATATAGACCTTAGTGGTCCCCTAATACTGTATCTGAAGTCTCTTTATATAGACCTTAGTGGTCCCCTAATACTGTATCTGAAGTCTCTTTATATAGACCTTAGTGGTCCCCTAATACTGTATCTGAAGTCTCTTTATATAGACCTTAGTGGTCCCCTAATACTGTATCTGAAGTCTCTTTTATATAGACCTTAGTGGTCCCCTAATACTGTATCTGAAGTCTCTTTTATATAGACCTTAGTGGTCCCCTAATACTGTATCTGAAGTCTCTTTTATATAGACCTTAGTGGTCCCTAATACTGTATCTGAAGTCTCTTTTATATAGACCTTAGTGGTCCCCTAATACTGTATCTGAAGTCTCTTTATATAGACCTTAGTGGTCCCCTAATACTGTATCTGAAGTCTCTTTTATATAGACCTTAGTGGTCCCTAATACTGTATCTGAAGTCTCTTTTATAAAGACCTTAGTGGTCCCCTAATACTGTATCTGAAGTCTCTTTTATAAAGACCTTAGTGGTCCCCTAATACTGTATCTGAAGTCTCTTTTATATAGACCTTAGTGGTCCCCTAATACTGTATCTGAAGTCTCTTTTATATAGACCTTAGTGGTCCCTAATACTGTATCTGAAGTCTCTTTATATAGACCTTAGTGGTCCCCTAATACTGTATCTGAAGTCTCTTTTATAAAGACCTTAGTGGTCCCCTAATACTGTATCTGAAGTCTCTTTATATAGACCTTAGTGGTCCCCTAATACTGTATCTGAAGTCTCTTTTATAAAGACCTTAGTGGTCCCCTAATACTGTATCTGAAGTCTCTTTTATATAGACCTTAGTGGTCCCCTAATACTGTATCTGAAGTCTCTTTTATATAGACCTTAGTGGTCCCTAATACTGTATCTGAAGTCTCTTTTATATAGACCTTAGTGGTCCCTAATACTGTATCTGAAGTCTCTTTTATATAGACCTTAGTGGTCCCTAATACTGTATCTGAAGTCTCTTTTATATAGACCTTAGTGGTCCCTAATACTGTATCTGAAGTCTCTTTTATAAAGACCTTAGTGGTCCCCTAATACTGTATCTGAAGTCTCTTTTATATAGACCTTAGTGTTCCCCTAATACTGTATCTGAAGTCTCTTTATATAGACCTTAGTGGTCCCCTAATACTGTATCTGAAGTCTCTTTTATATAGACCTTAGTGGTCCCTAATACTGTATCTGAAGTCTCTTTTATATAGACCTTAGTGGTCCCTAATACTGTATCTGAAGTCTCTTTTATATAGACCTTAGTGGTCCCCTAATACTGTATCTATCAGTTTACACCTATCACCATTTCTAGCCACTGGGGGGCCATAGGCAGGCTGGGGGAATTCATATTAATGTTAAAAAAACTCATAAAGTGAAATTTACATGCCATGGGACCATTAAACCTGGATGTCTTTTGACCTGTAAAGCACCAAATCAGTGCTGATTGTGTTAATAAGGCAAGCACCACTTGGACTATTCCACCCTTTATCTCAAAGTGGTATGCCTTTTTAATGCGTCCTCATGAACAGGTTGATACATTTTCCTAGGAAAATGGGTACACACTAGAGGATGGATACCCGACCCGAACCCGACGGTACCCGACGGGTCGGGCCGGGTTCGGACAGATTTTTAGAAAGGATGCTCGGGTTCGGGTCGGGCTCGGTCACATCAGCGCGATAAGGCATTGAACATTTTGAATTTAAAACAGCTTAAAATAAATGTCAAATATTACCCTAACATCCGTCTTCCTGTGTGCTGTGACAACCAAAGACGTGCGTATTAAGCTCCATGTGGCAGCGCAACGATGGAAGATGTTAAAAAGAAGTTGGCTGCAGGAGATTTTAAAACTATTGAAAACGAAGGAAAGTCAGCTGTGCATTGATGCGCTCATCTGTTGACATTTCCCAATGCCTTCCTACAATTGCTTAATAAAAGCGGCTTTCCACACAAACAAACGTACATGTGTCATTAGTATGAGAAACAAATGCGATTTTAACTGTGTCGGGCTCGGGTCGGGCTCGGACAGAAATATCTTAATGACTGTCGGGCTCGGGTCGGGTTCGGTTACTGCTCTGTCGGACGCGGGCCGGGCTCGGACAGAAAAATCCGGCCCGATCCGCATTCTAGTACACACCAATTCGTATGATATCCTACCAAATTAGACAACTGCCAGTTGGTCACATAACGTTGGTTACAGAGCTCTGTGAGGTCGTATCAGCGGCAGTAGTTGAGTTCAGCCGACAAAAGGTGACCTTATGCCGGGTACATGGCCCTGCAAAGTGACGACCGTCATAGCAGACATCACAGGTAAGTTTAGCAGACAAAAAGTGAGCGTCATGCGGCAACGACAGTTAAGTTTAGACAATAAAACAACTAGTTAAGTTTAGCAAAGAAGATCATGGTTTGGATTAAAACAATCCAAAGGAACGGACACACATTTGCTTGAAAACAATGTGAACGTCAGTTGTGGTTATGAACGTAAAGGTCTTTAATGTTGTGAAACTGTTTCGGTTTGGTTATATATAGGCACCAAAACTACTTAAAATCCAAAGTTACTCACATCCGGATACATGACGCTGAATGTTTGTTACAATAAAAAAAAAAATAATAATAACTTGCCTCTTACTTTTATTTTTAACCAGGACTGGAACTTCGGCTGAAAATTCCTCTGTTTGGTTGAATTATACAACCAGCCCCTCCATTAGTGCATGTATAGGTACTGAGCATGTGTGTGTAATTCAGGCCTGTGTGTAATGTGTGTAATAACAACAGAGTGTAAATTGTAATTTCCCCTAAAATTTTCACTAACTTCACCTTACTACCACTAGTTTTACACTACTTTTTGGAATTCATGGTCAACTAGGAGGAGTTCGTTAAAGTACGACATGTGGAAATGGCCAAAATCGCACTAATTTCGAACATTCAAAACAAAATGGCGGACTTCTTGTTGGGTTTAGGGGGGGGCTACAATGGAGTTTTATGTCCGTCCTGCCATGCTACAGATGTGTACCAAGTTTCGTGACTCTACGTTAAACGTAGTGCAGGGGCTGAATTTTTGTAATATTGTAGGGGGCGCTAGCGAGTCATTTGTTTGCGCCTATTCCCAAAACCATTAAAATACGTAAATTTTCACCAGACTTGATGCGACCGCCAAATTTGGTGGGTTTTTGAATATGATAAGTCCTCCAAAAAGGCAATTAATTTGCCGGAAAATAATAATAAAGAATAATAATAATAATAATTCCTTCAATTCTAATAGGGCCTTCGCCGCTGTCGGCGCTCGGGCCCTAATAACCCACATTTATGTAGAACTATACCTACAATTTGAGTTAAAAAGCAGAAATTATGAATTATTTTGACTATTTGTGAAGATCAGAGGAACGAACAGATGAGTTTAGTCAGGACTGAAAATGATCAATTGTATTTACCAAGACCGTTGTGTGGAATCCAATCCATTTTTTGTGGTAATTTGGTTTAAAAGAAACCCATATTTCAGATATAGACATAGATATATTTCAGATAAGGGGTCAAATTTGACCCGAGGACAACGGGAGGGTTAGTGCTGACTAATGTTGACCACAGAGGACAAGTTCAAATCCATTTAATGAACTGGGACACCTCAAGTTGTCCCTGGTGATTTAGAGCCCATTGAAAAAGAGCCTATGTTTGTTTTCTTTTCTGTGAGCGGGCAGAGGTCAGAGGTCGACAGACCACCACTGTCACCCCATAAAACATGACACCACGCTGAACCCCCCCCTGTTGCCCCTCAAACCTCCGCACAATGGAAGGTCAATGGGTAGGAAATCTGTGTCCTCGTGGTTTTATGTTGCCCTCAAATAGACTAGACAAACCACAACATGCCCACAAGCCCGCCCCTGACCCCTCAGCCTGCTGGCCTCACACCCTGAAACCTGCGGGACGCCCCAGCGTGGAGATTTATAATATCTGAACTGAAGCCTGAACTCTGTTCAAACCAGAAGCAAGACTGGGACAATGTCTATTAGTCTTTTATTCTTTTAGTAATCAGTTTCCTAATTTACAAACACAACACTTATGCTGCCAAATATGACATAAAATCAGTGTTTAGAAAATAAATAAAAATACAATAGGACACTATGGACACTAGGGGATACTCTTACATGGTACGTCTAATTTGCACAATTACCAAAACATAGACATTTCTTTAGTCTGACCGCTCTGGGTTTTCTAAAGGATACAACTATATTTTAAATAAATTCCAGTTTGGTTGAATTTACTGAGCCTGCCGAGGAGCAAATGATGAATAAACCAGAGCTCAAATTACCGTAATAATACGGGATTTTTCTTACAATAATTGACTGTTCATCCTAAATACAGTGGGATACTGTAAATGAGGCATTTCAGGAACAAAATACAGCAAGCTACTGTACAATTTTATGGTAAACTGCAGTATTTCTTTCTTTTTCAGTAACCACGCTGAGTCCGCCTCTCTTAAAAATCATGTGGCATCAAGTCCCCACCACTTCATAAAGACAGTAATCAGAAAAATAGAAAGTAACACCAGAGATTAAATACAAGGAAGTACAAAAAATAAGAAAAAGAGAGAAATGAGAGAAAATTTTACCCTGGCTTGAACAAATGCCTATTACCGCCAAAGGCCATTTCTTAAAGTAATTTTTTTATATTAAGCATATTTTAGAGGGTTTTCATTTTGAAAATGTAAAAAAAATTTAAATCTTGAGCTTCACATTCAATAAAAGGTGTCACAGTAATACGTTCATAATGGAGATAAAATAAGAGTATAATGGTAAATAAGAGACGGCATCATCTTACCGTTAACCCTCGTGTTGTCTTCCCGTTAAAATGTGAGATGATGTCTCACTCTGTAGCTAAAACAGAGAGCTCAACACACAGGGGGAAAAGAGGAGCTGCAGCAATGTGCGATACAAAAAAATGGTGTTTTTCACAAATTAAACCTCATAAACCTATTCTGGTACAACCTCTAAATACAATTATGAACCTGAAAATGAGCAGAATACGGGAACTGTAAATTTAGCGTCTTTACAGATGAATTAAGCTGACAAAGCGTGAACGGGACCCGGCTCCAGGGCACCGCGACATGACGGTTCATTCAGGGGTGGCTGCAGTTGAGTTTAGCTGACAACAATTAAGCGTTCCTCGGCAACAACAGTTAAGTTTAGGCACCAAATCAACTAATTAAGATTAGGAAAAAAATTGGGGTTTGGATTAAACACTCCTGGGTGAAAGTCTTGTGTTATCCCCGGGACTCGAACCCCACTCCCCAGCCCTGGGTTTAACAAACCACTCATCCACCCCCGGCCTCCTCCCTACACGGACCTGACCAATCAGGAATGATGAAAACCTGCATTGTAATTGGCTCCTGTGGCCTTGACCTCTGTTTTATAAGCCATTATATATATATATATATTTATATATATATATATATATATATATATATATATATATATATATATATATATATATAAACATAGGCTATATGTAAACGCACAGGGGGGTGAAAATGGTTTCCAGCCATATAGCGACATCCAATTACTCAATTTAAATAGCGAAGTGCAACAGGAAAGAAAACGATGGTTAATGGACACGGCGTCTTTTGTTATTTACTCGTTCTGGCTGCTAATGTCCCCCCGCCTCCCGTGTCTCATTATGGGTCAACACAGGCATATGCACAAAAACACACATTACTGCATCACCTTCACATGTGCACGCATACACACACACACACACACACTCAGTCAGACTGGTGCCATGTTCCACCTCTCCTTACAGCTTTCATGCTAGCTCCTGGTTGCCTTGGCAACTGGCTGCGTGTGTGTGTGTGTGTGTGTGTGTGTGAGTTTTCTGAACACGTTTTTTTTTCCTGTGTGTTTCTGCATTCGCTGCTCTCTCCCTCGTTTCTCTCTTTACCTTGTACTCGACACAGTGCCAACACACACACACACACACACACACACACACACACAAATGTATGGGGGATGTAAGATGTGCAGGATTAGCATTATGCTTCATATTACTACACATCCACTTTTGTGGCCCAGGGGCCAAACAGACCACATCATCAAGCCAAGATCTCTCTCACTCTCTCTATCTCTCTCTCTCTCTCTCTCTCTCTCGCTCTCTCTCTCTCTGAATATAGAGAAGTGATTGAATGGCAGAAAATACACAATCAGTGCTAAATGTTATGGGCATTAGAGTGCTGCTGCCTGAGTGCCACCTGTAATTTATGGAGACTGATTATGTTGTGTAATGTGTGCACATTATATTAAAAAAAATTACATGCGTGAAACACCTTTTACTTATATTGCTTGTGTCTGTGCGTGTGTGTGTTTAGGGAAGAGGCCGGGGTGGTTGGATGGGTCATGACAGCTGTTTGCGTCTCATATGAAACCAAATGCATGGTCAACGTGGATTTATATTAAATTAAGTTACATACTGTACTTAAGATGTGTAACAAATGTGCTTATGTTTTTCTAAATGTTCAGACACTAAAGGGTTATTCATGGGGTTAAAAAGGTGACGTCAAGAGGCTCTGATGACACGGCCACGTGTCACGAGTTGGGATTGAACATGATTATATTATCATATTTTTGTTATTGCCGTTACCATCCCCCCACTTTTTTGGCAAAACAGACAAAATTCCAAATCAGGTCACAGAGTATGAAGCACCAAACATCAAGCCACGTCTGTGTTCTCCTTCAGAAACTGGGAGTCCTGCATCTGAAAACAGGGGAATGTGTTTTCCTTGAATGAGTTTGCATATTGAGGCCTGTGAAACAGGTTGTTGTGAAAATGGAATTGTTTTGCATGATTAGTTAAATCAAGTGTGTGGCGCTATGGGCGCCCGCTCTACCAACCGAGCTATCCGGGCGCCCACAGCGCCACACACTTGACATTTACAGCTGACTCTTTTCGGGGGTGTCATGCTCAATTTCACATGATGTCAACCTCTACATATTTGGGCGCCCGCTCGCTCTACCAATCGAGCTATCCGGGCGCCCATATATAGAGGTTTACTCCTCGACGCAGTGGGCCGGGGTTCGACTCCGCCCTGCGGCCCTTTGCTGCATGTCATCCCCCCCTTTCTCTGCCCTTTCATTTCCTCAGATGTCCGGTCATTAAAGGTCTATGAATAACCCCAAAAAATCGTTAACCCTCCTGGTGTCTTCGGGTCAAATTTGACCCCTTTCCAAAAAGTTTCTATATCAGGAGTTTGGGTTTCTTTCCAACAAATTGTGTTTTTTGTCAATTTTATATAGCATTTGGAGAAAAACCAATTGGTAAAAGAACTTTTAAAAAAGTGTATAAAAAGAGAGAAAAATGTCAACAAAAGTGAGTAAATGCAAACAAATGTCAAATAAAGTGACAGAAATGTAAAAAGATGTTGGAAAAGACATGTAAAAAAAAAAAAAGAAAGCTTTAAAAATTTGGGGAAAAACCCACGAAAATTTCAAAAGGCTCAGAGAAAGTCGACCATAACCTTGATAAAAAGGTTTTTCAGAAATGAACCCGTCTCTTCTACACCCGTCCCTCATGCCTCAGAGTCTCTAGCGGTCATTTATCTTGGTTGCCATAGACAACCTGATGCCTTTGGAGAGGATGTCCTGACCCTGCACCCTTATCGATAAACATATGGACAACTGTGTCTTTCAGACTTTATGGCACCCACCTTCCACTGGTCAATGTAGGGACAAACAGAATTAAATGAAGTCATATAACTGAAAAGCATATGTAATGTAATAATATGAATAATAGTACAGAAGGATATATCAAATCATGCTTAAATGTAATTTTCCCATTACAACAACTCAAAAATCCTACAGGAAGACGTCTGCTGCAGAGGTTCAGAGACAGACAGACAGACAGACAGACAGACAGATAAATAGATATTGATCCCAATAAAATGGGAAATTATAGTGTTACAGCAGCAAAATCAGTTACACAGCACAGAATATGAATATAAATGAAATACTATGATACAATATACATACATACATACAATATACTGTATATAATAACAGGATAAAATACAAGAACAAATATTTAATATATACAAGTTGGGAATACAAAAATGTGCAACTGCTTAAATAGTAATATGTAAAACATAAATATGTGGCTAGGTATAAATATGTAGATAGATTCTACTAACAAGGGTTAGTCTCTGCACATCTGTCAGTAGCACGAGAAGCGGGTTCTCTTTCTTCTCCAGACCAACACGCCATGCTATCGCTATCACCGTCTCCGTCCACAGACACCTGCAGAGCTGCAGCGCCGCGGCCGCAGTGCTGCTGGGTCTCTGTCAGCCCGGCTAATTGCAGTTAATTGCATTCACCTGCTGGCCCGGGTGGGACTCTGCCTCTAATTAGAGGGTTGGGGTGAAAAGCAGCGGGGCTCGGCAGCCCGGCCGGGACGGAGGACCGCTGACCCTCATGTTTGGGCCGTTTTCACACCCTGTCCCATTGGACCATTTTAGCTTTGTTGCATGGATTCTGACTTTTTTTTGTGAGAAGGCTGTTTTGGAGTTTGAAAATCAAAATGATGGTGCTCTCGGCAGACATTTTTTGGGTCAAAAACGAGCTATATTTCCGTTGAATAAGGGTTTAGTATCCTTTGACTACCTTTTGAGTAGTTTCTGTTTTATTAATTGCCAAGTTGCATCACAGGCAAAAACTGCAAACAACCCTATTCCGGCGGATGTTGAACAGCATTCTGGGTAAATCACTACAAGAAGCTAAGGCTCAATGAGAGAGAAGTCCAATTAAATCATTTATGACGCTTGGAAAACAAAAGTTGATGATCTCAAAAACTGAAAATGTCTTTCTTTAATGCTGCCACGGCCAAATCTCTAATAAATTGCTAACATGTGGTGAACACAAGTGTTTTCAGAAAGGCAGCCCGGGGCCACAGAGGGGCCCCGTGGCCTCCGGAGCGATGGCCCTGTTGCCGAGAGCGACGGAGGCAATTTATTTGATCCCATAAGGTTAGTTGTTGTACACCTTAAGCCACATGCCCGCCTCCTCCCTCTTTCATTCAGAAGCTGTGATTGGATTAAACCACAGCTCAGCCCGCATGTGCGTGTGTGTGTGTGTGTGTGTGTGTGAGAGAGAGAGAGAGAGAGAGAGAGAGAGAGAGAGAGAGAGAGAGAGAGAGAGAGAGAGAGAGAGAGAGAGAGAGAGATTGCAAAGAAGGGCCTATGGAAGAAAGGAGAGAGGACGTACAAAGTGTGTGTGTGTGTTAGTAGCATTTACACACACACACACACACACACACACACACACACACACACACACACACACACACACACACACACACACACACTTCCTCCACCACTTTCTCTCCAGCCACACCATTTCATAGCGCTAATCTCTGGCAGGTGGTGTGACTTCATTCAATCATTTTAAGTCAGATGTGTGATGAGGGAAAAATTCTTAAAGTGACAATTATTTTCTTTTGTCAGTGTCAGTGGTTGATAAAAACAAGCCAAGCCTCCACAGCAGCATCGAGGTTCGCATACAGTCGTCCTCCCATCCACCCCACATTATAGGTCCATTTCCAAAGACTCCCCAACGACACATACTGCCGCACAGTGGCGCTTTAACCAGTGTTATACCCTCTGAGCCCTAAGGCCATTTTTACAGTTTATTGTCCGTCTGGATTTATTTTATGATAACTTATAAAACATCAACCCTGTTGTCTACAGTCAAGATATGAACATCATTGTTTTCAGGACAAACTGGGTTAGTACAATATTTGGGCTACAGTGAGGTCACTTGCATGTTGAAAATGGTTGTAGGGCCTTAAAGATAAATAAATAAATAAAACGGAACATGAATCTTCCAGATATGTATTGATATGTTATGGTTATTAAATTATTAAACTATGAATCAGAGGTGCTGTTTAGACTCGTGGGCGAGTCTCTCGGTCACAGATGTTAACGTAACATGTGCAGTTTGAAACATGTGGTTAAAGTTGTAAAATTGAACTAGTTATGTTTAGGCAAGAAACAGACTTAGTTAGTGTTAGTGAAACATCAGGGATTGGCTGAAAGGGGAACTATGCACGTTTGTTTTAGCTTAATTTACCTTAAAGTGCACCACGTGGGTCTGGCTTCTTCTGGATTTTAACACCGAGTATGATGGCGGCCAAATGGCGGATGTTCGGAATACAATCTCCAATTTTATGAAAATAGTTCACCAAAACGTGTTTCTGAAAACATTTAAAGCGAGAAATAGTCCGTGCAGATTCTGTAGAATCTATCTTTTTTTTTAATCGACAAAGGTCAGTTTAACCCTTGTGTTGTCTTCCTCGGGTCAAATGGACCCGTTTTAAAGTGTTTTAAATCAGAAATATGGATTTCTGTCAACCAAATTGCCCAAAAATAACATGGATGATTCCATACTGTCAATATTATTCAGGTATAGTAATTAAATTAATTGAATTTTGTGGGTTTTTTATAGCATTTGATTTCTTTTTTTTTTTTTATGGTTTCAAACCAGTATCAGGACTAAAATTTGACATCTACCCCTCTGAGATCTACTCAACATCCTCTGATCTTAACTATTAGTCAAAATAATTCACACTTTCTGCCTTTTTAACTAAAAACGTATGTATAATTTGATATAAATGAGGTTTGTTGACGATGAATTCCAAGAACAAGTTTAAAAAAACTGTTATTAAACCAGCTCAGATTTTTTTAAAAAAGCACCAAAAGCTGGAAAAAGTGACAAAAACATCGGAAAAGTAAAAAGAAAATGTAAATTTTCAATTTTGATATGGAAGGACAAGTTCATGGTTAACAGTAAGACAACACAAGGGTTAAAGGATTTTCGTCCAATTTTAAGAGGTGGCGAGCCAAAAGTTCCTTTTGGGACAATACTAACCATTAGAAAGTGGGCAGTACGGCAGTAAGTGGTCGGTGTACATTAGTGGTGTACTGACGGAAGTATGCAGACAGAGACACAGCCTGACTGCAACAGCATGACTGTTGGAAATGATCAGATGCATTTCTGAGCTAAAAGGAAACAAAATATAAAGTTACGATATCAATTGTAGCTCTAATATTAAACCATTCCATGTGCATTAGCTTGTATGCCATGGCAAAGGGGAATGTTCATAGGTTAGGGGTTACGCATTAGTGTTATAGAGAAGCAAAGATCTCCTCTCAGCAGTTTAAAGTCAAAAAGCTGAAATTTGAATAATGGCATTTTAAAAATCCCTTTTGAAGGTGGCAGTAAAACCTTCTTTTTTTTTTCAATAT
This sequence comes from Etheostoma nigrum, assembly GCA_029931835.1. NCBI lineage: Eukaryota > Metazoa > Chordata > Actinopteri > Perciformes > Percidae > Etheostoma > Etheostoma nigrum. The sequence continues at coordinate 3,044,184 of CM057242.1, forward strand.
TGCTGCATCAAATGGCTCCAAATTGTTTCCAAATCCTCTCAAATCGATTTGCATGTTGAAAGCTTGGGTTGGGTTGGGGGGGGGTCGCAGGTTCAAGTCCCCGTACAGACCAAAGTACGGAGTGTGGACAGGTAGCTGGAAAGACGCCAGTTCACCTCCTGGGCACTCCTGGGCTAGACACCGGACCCCCCCAAACCACAGCAGATGCAGCCCACATCACTGACATCTCTCCATTAGTGCATCTATAGGTCCTGAGCGTGTCAATTGTAATTGATTGAGATTTATAAAGATTGATTGATTAAAGGAAAATGATTAAAAAAAAAAAAAAATTATTATTATTAAGGAGGTGAAAGGTCAGAAGAAGAAAAAAAAAACAAGAGATGCAGCAAATATTGTGTCATAAATAATTGAATTGAATTGAAAGCCTTTATTGTCATTGTACCAGTACAATGAGATTTGGAGAGCAACTCTCTAAAAGTGCACACATTAATAACACACATATACATATACAATACATTAGTGCAAGTCTGGGTGTAGGTTGAGTATGGTGACAGCTTTGGGGAAAAAGCTATCCCTGAGTCTGTTTGTTCTGGCCCGTATTGACCTGAAGCGCCTGCCTGAGGGCAACAGGTTAAAGAGATGGGAGCCGGGGTGGGTGGTGTCCCTCAGGATGTTTCTGGCCCTACTGAGACAACGGGAGTTGTAGATGGCAGTCAAAGAGGGCAGAGGGCAGCCAATTATTTTTTGTCATAAATAAAAAAAGGCTGAAAGAAAGAGAAAAAAGCAGTTCTGATGGGAGTTGAACTCATAAATGCAGCTCATTACAGGCGGTTTTATCGGTTTTTGTTCTCAAGCTGTTTATCCGGATTTGGAGAGTCCACCAAAGTATTTGTTGAACAGAAAAAAAAATTCCTCAAGTGGCTTGTACTGCTGAATTGTTGCATGCGGGCGGTTGCCTAGCGATAAGATAAAACTGAAGAAAAACAGTGACTGTAAAGCCCACGGAGGAGCTTTCCTCTGTGGTAATATAAGTGAATAGGTCTGGCAAGTGCATTGTTCTTAACAAAGCAATAACACACAAAGTGCTCTGCAGGCTGTAATTTCATTTGAATCCAGTTTTTCTGTTTATACGAGACCAGCATGATGCTGAGAGGCAGCGTGCCACGCTCATATTAATATTAATATTATTAATACGGCTCATATTAACCCTCATATTGTCCTATATCAATGCTCTTTTTAATTCCCCAAAATAACATGATTGATTCCACACACATCTCTACTTTCATTAATTTTGGGGCGTCTTATTCAATTTTATAGCATTGTAAAACAAATGGAAGTGTTTTTGAAATAGTATTGAGTAAAAGTTGACATATTCCAGTCTGTGATTATCATCAACATCCATTCCTTTAATTTTAGTCTCAATAATTCCTAATTTCTGCTTTTCTAACTCAAACATTAGGTATAATTTCCTATAAATGAGGTTTATTGACCATAAATTCCAAAAATAACTGTGAAACTAAAGTTAATAAGCTCGTGTTACGTAGTGTTAAATGTCAAAATTAATGACACACATTGAAAAAAGTGTCAAAAGTGTTGAAAAAAAGGGACAAAAATATAAGAAAAAGTTAAAAACATTGATTAAAAAGCGTCAAAAGTGTTCTCTTTCAATTTTGACGGGAAGACAACACGAGGGTTAATTCATTCATAATTACGATGGGAGCATATAAAGCGAGCGGGATACTCGCCACTCCCGACCAGTGGCGCGACAGTGTGACATCACGGGACCAGTGGCGCGACAGTGTGACATCACGGGAGCACAGTACTACTAGTTATAACTAACTAAGTAACTAGTTATACTCGCGCGGGGGGTCGCGACACAAGTTGCGGTCTTCTTTGAAATTCTTTTATTAGAATAAGCCCGTGAGATGTACCATCTCGTTTTGGAGGGGGTCTTGAACAAGATACACACACACAAAAAAATTGCACATATAGAAACAAAATAAGCAAAAAAACAGACACAAATAACAAAAACAACACACAGAGTCTACAATTACAACCGAATAAGTAATAAATCATAACATCATTAAGAATATAGCCAAACTTTACTGTAAAATGTCAGTGTGATTAACCCTCGTGTTGTCTTCCCGTCAAAATTGAAAATCAACACTTTTGTTGATGTTTTTTATCAATGTTTTTAACTTTTTCTTACGTTTTTGTCCCTCATTCAACACTTTTGATGCTCTTTTTATCAATTTTATTTTTATTAAGGGGGGTGGTGTGGCTGCTGTGAATCAAAGCCTCCAGATTAGGGCAGGAAGAGGAAGTTGCAGCTTGTCACTTGACCTCTGCATGTGTGACTGACTATTCCCCTGGGAAAGAGGAAAGCTGAGACAGAGCATCTTGATGGCCTCCTCCAGCCAGCTCCAGCCTCGTCCCCGACAATGAGCAATCACGAGTAAGTGTTGGTGATTAGGGAGACACTCAGGGCAGACCCGGCCTCCAGCTGACCTACGGGAGCTTCACCATAACGTCAGCCTCCATCTCAGACTGCAGCTTAGTTCGTTGCACATTAGAAAGAAAGTTGTGTATAGTACCAGTCAGTGGTGGAGGAAGGACCCAGATCCAGATACTTGTCTATGCAAGTAAAAGTCCAGCACTGGAAATGTTACTTAAAAAGAAAAAGGACTATCACGTTTTGTCAATGGAGAATGGCAAAAATGAAGTTATTCTTCCACATCATTTATTTTGGGCCGTAGCCTTCCATCCAGATACATTTTGGCCCTTCATATGAAAGAATTTGGGCACCTCTGCTCTAGATGATGTGTCAGAGGGCTTTCCCACCCTGGTTAGATTACAATCCAAAGAGGGCACTGAATATTTAAAATGTATGGCATAATAATAACCAGATTTAGGCAGATATCGTCGACTTCAGCACAAACCAAAAGAATCCACAGTAAGCTAGCTAACCCTGAGAGAGTACACAGTGAAATCATGTGCATCCACATTCTTTACAGTAAGCCCTTTTGTGCCCTGATCGTAATGATAACCTACTGTAGGTTTGTACAGCCAAACCAATCCCAGTTTTATAGTTCTCATTGACTATGTTTACATGCAAACTGATATTCCACTATCATTTCAGAATATGACCAATAGTTTCTGTCGGAATTTTAAATAATATGACTACGTCTGAGTTTCCAACCAAGCCGCCCAACTGTCGCCCAAATAATACCGGTATATCTCACATGTCTTAAAAGGTCCCATGGCATGAAAATGTCCCTTTATGAGGGTTTTTAACATTAATATGAGTTCCCCCAGCCTGCCTATGGCCCCCCCAGTGGCTAGAAATGGTGATAGGTGTAAACCGAGCCCTGGGTATCCTGCTCTGCCTTTGAGAAAATGAAAGCTCAGATGGGCCAATCTGGAATCTTGCCCCTTATGAGGTCATAAGGGGTTGCATTTCTGGATGATATTCGCCAACATGTTGCCCATGTTTGATATATTTGCCATTGACATTATTTAAACAACAAACAAATGATTGAAAGTACATTTATTTTCAAAGCTAAATAAAGCACGGTTGCTGGTGCAGTTTGTCCTGCAAACCTCGGTCAAATCTAAAACCAAACTATTGATAAAACATCCTGCTCTCAAACTCCCTCGCCACTTTGTCTTTATGATAATAAGACTCTTCATTAAAAACAACCGCACATCTGTGGGGCAGCAATACACTGAAAACAACATTGTTGTAATCAAAACCACCATGGCGTTGAAAGCAGACGTGACGATTACCATATGGTTACAGCAGCGCACACAAAGACACTCCCAGGCTTTGATGGTAAGACAGAGGACGCCATTGATGCGGCCGTCAATGCGACGCACCCGTAATATGCCGCATTTGTTTCTCAACCCATTGCAAGTCTATGGGATTAAGCCTGCAAAAGCCAGACACACACACACACACACACAAACACTGCACAGATTTACAATCCTGCAAAGTCTACGGGCCTCGCAATCTTAGGGGACCCCCCCGCCCCCCCCAATCATGTTTCTTCCATGGTTCCCCCTCTCTTCATTAAAACTCAGACATGAAAAGAGGGTGCAGACGGGAGCAGGGCGGTGAAGAAAAGCTGCAGAGACAAAGTCCTCCAGCCTGTCTGGTTAAGAGTGTGTGACCATGTGCGTTTTTAGGGGGGAGTAGGGGGGGGGGGGGGGTATGGGACTTGACTTCACTATTACACAACCTGATTGAGAGACACCGACCCACCCTGTCCGCCCCCGCCCGGCAAGAGGACAGGAACGGGAGTGTCAGTGGAGCAGCGAGGGATCCACCGCGGCTGCAATTTGCTGTTTTTGTGGCAAAAAGGGGGGGGGGGAGGGGTCAAAGGTCAAATAAGTGCAGTGAGATGAAGGTGGCTTTCTCATGGTAATGCCGTCATAAACAACTCTGCGTCATTCCAGGGCCGTTAGAGGAGATGTTTCATAATATAGGACGCTCGTTACGATGAATGACACTGAATTTTGTCAAAAAATGAACAGGAAGTGTTACGGCGCGTTAGGCTGGTGGGAAGAACCCCTGAATCCCAGCTACATCAGTGAATCCTCAGTCCAGCACATGTGCAGAATATAACAATCTGCTGCTGTGGATCCAATTTCTGAATCAATAAAAGCCTTTAATTTAACCCATTTATTCATCGTTTCCCACAGAAAAGTAGTTTAGCCCGGTGACAATCTTATTATTAATCTCCCCGACTGACAGACCCGGAATTGGAATGAAAGAAAGAAAACTCTGACGAAACGGAGCCGATCGAGCAGCGCTGCTCAGAGCTCAGAGATGTTTTAGAAAGCCGTATTTTACCATGCTAAAATCACTGATTATTTACATGGAGTCTGGTGGAGATATGCTGCTCTATACACGCTAAAATCACTGATTATTTACATGGAGTCTGGTGGAGATATGCTGCTCTATACACGCTAAAATCACTGATTATTTACATGGAGTCTGGTGGAGATATGCTGCTCTATACACGCTAAAATCACTGATTATTTACATGGAGTCTGGTGGAGATATGCTGCTCTATACACGCTAAAATCACTGATTATTTACATGGAGTCTGGTGGAGATATGCTGCTCTATACACGCTAAAATCACTGATTATTTACATGGAGTCTGGTGGAGATATGCTGCTCTATACACGCTAAAATCACTGATTATTTACATGGAGTCTGGTGGAGATATGCTGCTCTATACACGCTAAAATCACTGATTATTTACATGGAGTCTGGTGGAGATATGCTGCTCTATACACGCTAAAATCACTGATTATTTACATGGAGTCTGGTGGAGATATGCTGCTCTATACACGCTAAAATCACTGATTATTTACATGGAGTCTGGTGGAGATATGCTGCTCTATACACGCTAAAATCACTGATTATTTACATGGAGTCTGGTGGGGTTAGAGAACGCAATTTCGCAGACTTTTATATTTTAAAAAAGGATCTTAATCTTTAACAGAAAGGTTGACCTCCTTGGAAATCCTTTCCATAATGTTGTCTGTTGGGGGAAACAGCTCTAGGTCTAGTGTCCCCGTTTTAAGTTTTACAAAAATTAAAAACATGACGTGTTTTGGAGGTAAATCCGCTTCTGAGCTGAAAATGTCCCCGGATTTTATCTGAGAAATCTGGTCACCTTAACCCAGTACAGTGTGCGCCCCACGTAGGCTGAGGCCTCGGCAGCGGCCGGGGTTCGAATCCGACCCGGGCCCTTTGCTGCGTGTTGTTCCTCCTCTCTCTCCCCTTTCCTGTCTTCCAGCCATCCTGTCAATTATAGGCCATAAAAAGCCAAAAAACAATAATAATCTTCAGAAAAATGTCAGATTGACAGCACTTTAGCCCAATGGCTTGAGGGAAACCAAGGGGGGGCAATCATATTTAGGGGGGGCCAGGGGCCAGGGGCCAGGGGCCACAGTTTCATAACCTCTTGGGGCTAACACATAAAGTAAATGGAGTCACGTGAAAAGACATTTGCCTTGAAATGAAGTTAAATGAAACTAATTTCAATTCGATGAAGCTCATGGGCCGATTGTACTTGTCGGTCCAGTCAAACTTTTCATTAATAGGCTTTTTTTGACCTTTTAATGTAATTTTATTTTATTTTTTGAACGCAGAAACCTAAAATGCATCCCAGATTTTCTTTAGCAAATAGCTAGCGTGTGTTAAAACTATTTATATACAATGTGTATATTTACATATATATATGCACAGTATAGCTCCAGGATATACCCACTGAAAAATTTACAATGGCACGTAACAACAAACTTTCCATTATTAATTTTGATATATTTTGAATTGTCATGTGTTTTTCTTCTTCTCCAAGGCTAAATAAAAGGTTATTTCCACTGTAAATTGGTGCATAAATGTGTGTCAGAATGAATGAAATGAAGTCTTTGACGCTCAAAATTTTCCCCCTCCCAAGGCCCGTCCTAGGCTATATATATATATATATATATATATATATATATATATATATATATATATATATATATATACATATATATATATATATATATATATATATATATATATATGTATATATATATATATATATATGGCCCATACATATCCAGTACAGTATGTGGTCAGGGTTTGATATGTTGTGTTTGGATCACTCAGTTTCCACTTTTTCATCAGCTCCACGACAACACTTCCTTGTGTCTCACCCACGTGTAGCAGAACCAACCAATCAGATGCCAGCAGAACTTAGCCGGAGGTAAACGTGAGGAAAGCCCATATACTGTTATGGACAAACCACACAGGTATTGATTCATACCTGCTGGTGTAAAGAATGAAACATGTAAAGGATAGCTGTGCAAACACGAATATGTAACTGTATATCAACAGTGGCAACAATATTTTAACTTAAATAGGCCTATATATGAATTCACTTGTACACCTCACAATAATAAGGTAGGCCTGACAATAATGGAAAAATAATAACACCTAATGGTTTTACAACCAACACATTTTCTCCAATTAAAAACGTTCCTTTCATCTTCACGTCTTTCTTTCTATTTGGCACCTTTTTTATTGTTGCATATGGACATTTTTACCTGAAATCGTCTATTCCTGTCCGACCTGTGACGATGTCCTGCATGTCTCCCCCTTTTTCACCTAGATAGTCCTATCAAATAAAGGCGGAAAAGCCCCAAAAATGATCTTTAAAAAATAAAATAAAATAGGCTATTCCATAATATTCTTATAGTAGTAGGCCTCCTGCAGCCATGTGCATGCTGCTGCCTTATTTATCTGCGAAAGCACAGCGGGGATTAAAGAAAAAAGTAATGCTGCGTCACGTCTTCCGATTTCATGACAGTGCAACATTCAGAAGGATATAAATCTCCATGGTTATTTTATTTAAGAGCGTGTGGGCCTGTACAGCAGAACATCCCCAGGTCTAACAGGACCCCTGCAATCATACGACAGTGCCATGGCTTGAAAATCATATTCTTATATATTTATGGTGAGTCATCAGAGGCTTATCGCCATTAAAACCGTGGAGTCACGCTTTAATGAGCAGGAACACACATGCGCACAGGCCGCTGCTAATGGACTCAGATCTGCACCTCTCTGCTTCAAATAGGCCTAACACTGAAAATCTAAAGCTCCCATTCGGAGGGGGGGTCTTTTCTTTCTGTTTTTGTTTAAAAAAAATAAAAATAAAAACTTACGCGCTGCCAAATGATTACATCATTCATATTATTCGACTATTTAAAGTTGTAGTTTGGGAAATAAGATCGTCTCCATAAAGTTATTTTAACAAAAATTTATGCAGTTCAGTCGTTTTTGTATTTTCCGCGGTGTTTAAGGATATTTTTCATCATCTGATATTTTAACTTGAATACAGGAGAAAGTTTATTACAAATCCATACCTGGAACTCTTATTTTCTGTCAAAATCGGCTCGTTTCATCTTTTCTTTTTGTAAATATGTTCCGTCCGTTTTTTACGTCCATGTTGTGTGAAATGTCTTGAATCTTCATATATCGTGAAAATAAAACATGATGCAGTTCTTTAACATTATGGTAGAAACGGTGTGCATTTTGTTCCATAATATTACAGATATGAATATGGATATGAATCATCACTTAAATCACCTGCAAAAATAGCCTGTTGCGTGTCGGAAACGGCGTCCTACATCTCCAGATAGTTCATGCAAAATATCATCTATGTTATAAACGATGAAAGGGATGAAATAACCCTAAAAGTGTGTTAAAATGATCATATTTAATGATTTAAAAAAGCAGGCCTTCGTTTGTGGCGCTGCCTGGGTCTCTCTCTTTCTCTCTCTCGCTCTCTCTCTCTCTCTCTCCCTCTCTCTCCCTCTCTCTCCCTCTCTCTCTCCCTCTCTCTCTGTCAATTTAATTTCCATTTGGGCTTTATTTGCATGGAAGTTTCAACAACAATGATGCAAAAGCATAAAAATACAATTTATATTAATTATATATACAGTATAATCTTCTACTTCATATGCAGCCTTTAAAGTGTGTTTGTGTATTTTTCCCTCTTCATCTCTCTCTCACTCTTTCTTTCTCTCTCTCCTTCTCTCCTCCTGATTTCTCTCTCTCCCTCTTTCTCCCCCCTCTGTCTCTCTCTCTCTCTCCCCCTTGTCTGCTGAGGGGTGTCTAATCAGGGAAGACAAGCGGCTGACGGAATGACGATGCCTAATTGGCATGGAGTCGTGGGAACGCGTAAACAAACAGCTGCCATTTTCATTTTGCTTGTTTCCCCCTCATCCCCTCTTCTTCTTCTTCTTCTGGCTCATGAATAAAAGCCGCCGCCGCGAGGAAGTGGAACAGCAACCTGGCAGCTGCATGCATGGAGGTTGCTGGACTGAAGGAACGAGAAAGAGAAAGAGAAAGGGAGGAGGAGGAGAGATTAGCTTCCCTCTAATCCACCCTCCACCTCCTCCAGTGATGGGAGGAAAGAAGAGCACACAGAGACACATACCTTCTGAACAACAGAGACATCTCTTCTTCACATAAAGGAGAACACATTTCCCAGATAAGCTGTGCATGTGATTATCCCTCTCTTATACAAGCATGTTTCTGCCCTGCGAGGGGGAAGAAAAATCACAATAATAATCACAGATTTTGGTCAACACTCCCGTGCACAACACACTTGATGAATCATTATCCCTATAATACTCCTGCAGTATAATTTTGGGCCTGAGGGGACACAAAAATGAAGATTTAACTTTTTTTCTAGAAAAAAAAATTGTTATCTTGCAAGTAGTATCAAGGGGAAAGCATTGAACTTATAGAGGCTCACCCTAACCCTAACCCTAAGTAACTCAGTTCAATTCAATTTTATTTATAGTATCACATCTTAAGAAGAGTTATCTCAGGTCACTGTACAGATAGAGTAGGTCTAGACCACATTCTATAATTTACAAGGACCCAACAATTCTAGTAATTCCCCCAAGAGCGAGCATTTAGTGCAACAGTGGCGAGGAAAAACTCCTTTTAGGGAGAAACCTCTTGGTGGATGTTGTCTGACGGTGCTGGGTGGGGGTGTGATGAACAATGGCAATAATAGTCACAATAAAGTAGTAGTAGTTGCAGTAGTTCTAGTAAGTACTTTTAGTCAAGCACTGTAGGCTAATTAAGTATAATTGTTGAGGTACTTGTACTTGACTTGAGTCTTTTTTTTCCTGCCACTTTCTCCTTCTACTCCGCTACATTTCAGAGAGAAATCTGTACTAGTACATGCCCTAATGGAGAGATGTCAGAGTGGGGGGGCTGCCCATGGAAAGGCCCCCCGAGGTGCCTTGCTCAAGAGCACCTTGGAAGTGTCCAGGAGGTGAACTGGCACCTCTCCAGCTACCAGCTCACCACCATACTTTGGTCCGTATGGGGACTTGAACCAGCAACCCTCCGGTTCACAAGTACAATTGTAAAATTGTAAATTGCAATTACAACTTACACATGTGCTCAGGTTCTTTTACATGCACTAATGGAGAGATGTCAGTGAGTGGGCTGCGACTGCTGAACCGGCACCCTGAGCAGTTGTGAGGGGGGCGGGGGGGCGGTACCTTGCTCAAGAGTGCCCAGGAGGTCAACTGGCACCTCTCCAGCTACCTGTCCCTACGGACTGAGCTACATTACATTACGTTACAATTTACACTCTGTTTTGTCACACAGGCCTGACATACACACACATGCTCAGGACCTATTTATGCACTGATGGAGAGATGTCAGGGTAGGGGGGGGGATGCCAGTGCTGGACCAGCGCCCTGAGCGGTTGGATGGGCTCGGTGTCTTGCTCAAGAGCACCTGGCAGTGTCGAGGAGGTGAACGGGCATCTCTCCAGCAACCAATCCACACTACGTACTTTGGTCCTTACAGGGACTTGAACCAGCGACCCTCCAATAGCTATCTAGCTGTGCAGTGCCTAACAAAGATGGGAGGGAGGTGAGATGCCTCACTCTGTAGCTAAAACAGAGAGATCAACACACAGGGTGAAAAATGTGGTGTTTTTTGAAAATGAAACCATGTAAACCTATTCTGGTAAAACCTCAAAATACAATTATGAACCGGAAAATTAGCATAATATGAGCACTTTGAGTACATTTTCATTATGATCCTTACATACTTTTACTTAATTAACATTTTCAATGCATGACTTTTGCTTGCAAGAGAGTATTTTTTTACAGTGTGGTATTAGTACTTTTACTTAAATAAAGGATCACTTTTAAACTGTAAGATTGGAATCAGCCCTGTCAATCAAAGGAGAAACATGCATTATTCATCAAACATGTTCTGCTTACATAAATCCATCAGTAGGAAACAAGCTCTAGAAGACGTCATCCCATTCATTATCTCCATTAGCAATACTATTAAATCAAGTGGGCACTTCTTCTTTTTATCACGTTTTTTGGTGGGAAATCTGCTGTAATTCAATATACCTTTGTTAAGTAAAAGTTGAATGCATACTTAAGTTAAAACAGCATTATATTTTTAAAAATCCTTTTAATGTCTCCATGTGGAAAGTGTACGGTTTTGACGTCCTCATTTAACGCTGTAACACTCGACAGTCAGTGTGAATCTTTATATTAGCCTTCCATTCTTCTTGATTATATTCGTATTAGCATTTCATTTTCAGTGTTTTAATCCCCGCATATGTTAAATCAACGTCCATATACATAGTGCTGAGCAGACATTAAGATTAAGTCCTGATTAAAAAAAGGAGAATTAATTGATTCTTTTGAAGTTGCTCGCCTACTGATTGGCTCCCGCGGCAAAGCCTGTCAGTGTCAGTTGATCTTCTCGATCACGGGAGCTCTGCTCTCACAGGGTTCCTACACTGCTGGACACACAGCTGCTCACATGCTGCATTTACAGAGAACACCAATGGAGAAGACGCATGTTCTGAGTGCTTTGGGTTGACAGTAGCTTCATTTTCAAACAGCTTATCTTTTGATGCAACATGCTCCTAAAGCAGCATTCTCAAATATGCCTTGATGGAAACATTTTTCTCTCGGATTGCACGTTCTCGTACCAGTTGTCTATATCTAAGACGTTCCACGTGCCACTGGAAATTCCCCCAGATGTCTTTAGTTTTCCTTTTGCGTTCGGTCGGGAGTCTTGGTGTCAAAAAGTGACGCTAAGAGTCCCGACCAAATGCATCTAGATATGACGCTAAAGGAGACTTTTTGCGTCAATAACAAACACCAAAGGCACCTGACCAAGCTTTCTGACGTGATGGGAGTGAGAATGTGTTGGCAACCTGCTCCTCAGATCTCTGCAGGGTAAATCCAGACAGCTATGAGTCCAATCTGAGTTTTCTGTTGCACGACTAAACATTTTTGAACGTACACATGTTCTGCCAAAACAAGATCCTTCCAGAGACTATTTTGCAGAGGCACCATGGCTCCGTTCGGCGCTTAACACCGCCCAAGACAATTGTGATTGGTTAAAAGGAATGCCAATAAACCAGAGCATGTTATTCTCCCATCATGGAGTGCTGTGTAGATACCCAGACCCTCCTTTGCAGCGCTGTGGGTGAAGGCCTGGCAATGTGGGACTATCATACCAGTGACAGGCCAACAATGTGAAACAGTCACTTTTAAACACATACTTATACTTGCGCATTTAAACAAAACTACTTGGTTAGGTTTTAGGAAAAGATCATGGTTTGGATTAAATGTTACGTAGCCTACTTAAATTAAAATAAATCAATGTTGACTCCTGGTTTCACACTGGACACAAACAGCAGGCTCCTGGCTTAAAGTGCGGTATTTGTTGGACCCATCCGTCCACCTCGACTTTGTCCCCACACAGACATTGTTTAGAAATATGTTTGTGATACTTAAAATGTAATGAAATGTCAATTTTTTTTCTGATCACTTTAAGGACTTTTTCTATGTTGGCTTAAATTAATGCTGGAGCATGGAAAACACAAAAATATCACCACAAGGTCCATTAGTAAGTCTTTGGAGCTTTCTATCGTATCGCACCATCTTCCTCATGGACTTTCTAAACCTTAAAGTGATTCATTCACTTCATTTGGGTTTTCTATTCATTGTCACCATAAAGACATGCATACTAGGTAACTAGGACTGCAGATGAAAATTAGCCATCTGGCTAACAATGGCGAATATACAGAAATGTTGATGAATTTGCATTGTCCTAATCAATTAAATATATCTTAAATCTTAAAGTTCTAAGATCCTAATTGAAACGAAATATACACAGCAGAACAATGTGATGGGATATTGGGTGGAAACACAGTTTTTGCCATTCACTGATTGTCCTTGAACAAGCTCATTGGTGGACATGAGGAATGTGTTTGAAATAGAGCCCAATCAACAAGCAAACCCCTGCTGCTTGATAACAATGACAGGTGGGATGAACGGGAAGAGGCGGTAAGCAGGGCACTGCTCGGCTGGGAGGATTTAAGCATTCGACGTAGCTTTGATACGTGCCTTTGAAAGAAGGGGTGTACTTTTCTTTTTGTGTCCCACAGTTGGTATAATTGAGTACGACAGCAGAGAGGGGACACCTCTGCAGAGCCACAAATAACATCATGTGCAGAGTTTGTTGTGTTCTATGCTGAGAAGACGAGGTGGTGGTGGTGGTGGAGGTGGAGGTGTTGGGAGGGAGTAAATGAGTGGGAGAAGAAAGCAATACGGCCACAATTGGGCCAATGAAGCATATCACGTGCATTCACTTTGCATTCGCCACTTCCTTCAAGACTTTCCTTTCTTTGGTTTCTTTGAGGCACTGCGGCACTCCTCACATGCTAATAATAGACTTGTCCATCAACTGTCCCCACCCTCGGAGTTAATTGGCACTGTGCAAAGGGAGCCAGCGTCGCTCTGAAGTCGGCCCGTCATTAGATCAGTGGACGCGGACCGTCCCCGGCCTGCACCCCCCCCCCCACCCGATCTACACACACACTCCACCATCTCCTTTTCACCACCCCACCTGCTCTTACAGCACGCCGCCCCCTACAGAGCGGACCCTCCCTTTAAACCATCCCGTGGCGTCTTCCACAGAAGGTCTTGAGAAGGCCGACCGGCCTCCTTACACATCTACGCCTCCGACGCCGCTGTGATCTCGCTCTGACTAGATAGCTCTCCTCCCCGCCCACAGGAAGAGTGGGGAGACTGCCCTCGTGCTGCAACTGTGTTTTCTTTTCACCTCGATGCTGCTCTACAGTGTCGACGCGTGTCTTTTAAGCTTGTGTTATGCTCAGCCCTCCCTGTGCATTCACTGCAATGTTCACTGAATGTTTTTTTGTGTCTTGTCTGTGTTCTAAAAAAATGCCTTATTCCCTTAAAATACAATCAAACTTCTGCCAGTGCAGTGGGATAATTTCCCACACCAATCAACAATTTTAAAATGAAGTGTCATTCTCTTTGCACCTTGCAGAAGTCTGCCTCATTCTGTCTTGTAAAACAAAAGACGTGCTTCTCTGAAGAAAATCTCGCATCAAGATTGGAATGATCCCACTGCAGGGAAAGACCTTAAGGGCTCAATACTAAAAGAAAATTATAGTTATGATCCTTTTCTGCAGTCTTGATGGGCAACACAGGCCCACAACAGCATGTGCACTCAAACACGACCAAGATACAGATGAATGCCCTGGAAATCCTTAGAAAGTCTTTTTATTTTTTAAAGAGCAGTCAAAGAAACGCCAGGGTTGCACCAGGAGCCACGGCAAAACACACTGCCAAGAGGCTTCTGATTGGTGTGTGTGTGTGTGTGTGTGTGTGTGTGTGTGTGTGTGTGTGTGTGAGCCCTTGGTGCTTGCACACACATGTACTGTATGTGCCTGTCAGCAAGTGTTTATCTTGTTTTTTGTTTCATAGTCTCAATCCCGTGTTCTTTTTATCATAACTGTTTGTCTTCACAATGCTAATGGCCTTTTAAATTGGGTCATGTTGGATATTTATATATACTTACATATAGAAATATCGAGCCAGGGTTGTCCACAGAAAGGTTAGAGCTGAAGCAGTTTTAGGCTAAAAATCCTGAAAAAGAAGAATTTGATAAAGAATTTTGACGCCCCTTCTTCAAAACTGAGAAATGAAATGGCACGAAAAGACTAAAACCAACAATGATCCTACTAACACCTATTTCGAATTTAAATAAATTTTAAGAAAAAAATAGAACCAAGATTTTTGTACGGATTTGAGATCAACAAGTCAACAGTTATCAGTAAAAATATATATAAATATGAATTCAACCCTAAAATATTTGTATTAGCTTATGAAAGCCTGCAGTGGCTGAGCCCTGCTGCGCACACACACACACACACACACACACATGCGCACACACACACACACGCACACACACACACACACAGTGTGTTTATTGTGGGTGAGAGAATAAATGTGTCCTTTTGGGAGTTTGTGTCTGTATATGCACAGGGCAGAGTTCAGAACACAAAAACGCCGCCTCATGCCCTCTTTGTCCTCCTCCCTTCTCTGCCCTGGCAGCTCTCCCATGATGCCCCTGCCCCCGGCTTCCTGCCTCTAATGGCCGTCTCTGTGTGCCATCTCGGGAAGCCTGACATCCCCTACAGAGGCAGAGGGCCCGGCGTTAATGGAAGCCATTGATGGGCGAAGAAAGGCTCCTTTGTGGCGCCGGGGGCAGGCGCGGGCACCCGTTTGCTCACACACAGCTTCCCCTCGGCACACACTGGGCCGGCCGCTCAGAACTGAGTGCCAACAGCGGAGATCGAAAGACAGGAGCAGCAAAGTGCCCCCTTAACGGGGAAATGGCAGAGAGCCATTGGCAGAGCCGAGAAGGGGTGTGAGAATGAGAAAGGGAGGGTGAAAACGACAGAGGGTGAGTTGGCAGAGAGGGGGAAAGCAAAGAGGAAGGGATGCGTTGGGATTGGCCACAGCAAAAAGAAAGGACGAGAAAGAGCAGGAGAGATTAACAGAATAAGACAAATTCAATTGGCGCATACTGTAGGAGGCCCAAATAAAATTAAAACAAAAAAAAAGGATGTGAAGGAAATGGGGTACAAAACTCGCAACCAAACACAGAGCGCATAGAAGAGAAAGCCATGAGAAAGGGGAAATTGAGCCGGAAAAACAAAGAAACGGAGGTTGGGATCTCCAACGTCAGTGAGGCTGGGTGGCCCAGGAGGATAAAAAAATAAAAAACGGTGGCAGGGTGCTGGAGGTCTCCCTCTGCCACTGTACAGCCTGTCAGCCTCTCCCTGGCTCGCTCCCCTTTCAGTGATTTATAACACCTGAATTGTTTTCCTTTAACAGATTTGTGAATAGGAGAAAATAGAAGGGGAGCCGCCGGCATGCCAAACCCTCCCGTTGTTATTGATAACCAAACAGATGTGTCCAGTTCAGTTTGTTGTCAGGGATCTACTGTGTGCTGGGCAGCCGGGGCGCTCAATAGAGACGTGGTGTCACTGTGCATGATAGATATCGTTTTCATTCGTTCTGAGAAGTCTGTTTTCTGGCGCCATGCTTTCCAGGTGACGCCTCGTCTTCTCTTCATTGATGGCTGTGTAAAGGCTTCATCTGAAATCCACAACACACCTTTCTGATTACATTCATTTAATTACACCACGTTATTTGAATGGGTTTGAATGCACATTGAGTGTTACAGGAAGAGTTAAAAAAGACAAAAGGAGCTGCTGTGCAGGTCTGAGCTTGCTCGACGCGACGTCGCCACCTACTGTTGTGACATTGATGCCGTCAGTCGCCTCGCGTCTCCCTGCTGCGTAGCACGCAGCCTCCTGCATTGTTCACGCTGCTAATTCATCCTAGCAGCTCCTGCTGCTAATTTTCCAATGACTGGCAGCGTGCCATGGCCGGAAGAAGTGGCAGCGTGCACCGCTTGTATCCATGCGCCACCGTGGGAGAGCAGCAAGAAAGTAGTGCCGTATTTGTCCCAGTATGTCATCTGTTTAACACGCCTGATTGGCTTTCACACAAAAGCCTCCTTATTAATATGCAGCGGCCCCTCGCCCCGCCTCTCCTCGCCATGAGCTAAGACAAAAGCTCATTGTGTGAGCACCTCCTGTTTTAATTACGCTCAAAAGGGAGCCGTGTGTGTGTGTGTGTGTGTGTGTGTGTATGTGTGTGTGTGTGTGTGTGTGCGTGTAGCATGCATGCATGAGCAATGGCTGTGTATGCGTGTGTAGCATGCATGAGCAATGACTGCATGTGCGTGCGTGTGTGTGTGTGTGTATGGACATATGTGTGTGCGAGGCGTACACTAACATACAGTATGTGCTCGGAGGGAATCATAAAACAAGCACATTCATCAACATCATCGTCACCCTGACCTGCACGTATACTCGTGCATGTGCGCGCGGGTGTGTGTATGTGTATGCGTATGTGTGTGTCCGAAAAACAAGAAGAATTGCAGTGCCATTTCTAAAGGGAGGAGCTGCCGCGGTCCTATCCCACAGGAGAGAGAAAAAAGTGGTGTTGCTTGTTGCCTTTATGCAAATTGGCATCCGATAAAGGTTTTTGTTTTTGGGAGAGCCACAAAGAGGGTTTGTGATCGGAGTGCCGAGGAGAATGGGAGAGGTTAGGAGGGGTTATGGGGAAAAGACAGGGACAAAATTCCCATCGGCGTACCCAGAGACATCATGTTACATTCCTTTTTCCTCTCCCCTCTTTTCATCCATCTCTTCCTCACACCCACGACCCGGTTAATATTTTGGATGAGATTAGTCACTCGTTAATTAACACATGCCCCGCAACTTTTTTTTCCCCTCTCGCCGTCTCTTTCTCTTTCGATTGCATTGCATTCTGGGTTTTCTTTTCTTCCTCGGTCTTTTATCAGTAGCTTTCTTTTCTGTCTTTTCCGCTGATGAGAATGAGGTAATGTGTAGTATGAGGGAAGTGAGAGAAGAAGGGGATCGGGTGGTTCCCCCATCGATTCCCCTTAGGGACCTTTTCAAACGCAGATAGCGAGGGCTTAGCGTCTGAATATGACGGTCTGAACAGTTAAATGAAATCATAATTGTGTGCCTTGTGTCTGTAACCACTGATCCACTCCAAACAACCTCAGATTCTGGAGAATTTCCCACAGTCACGACTCACAACTTGGTAGCGTTCAAGGCAAAGTCACAACAAACCCTTCTACCTAGTCTTAGCTAATGTTAGCTAGTGGCTACCTAGCGCTGACATTAGCTAGCGCTAGCTGATATTAGCGGTTTCTAGTTGGCGACATATTTTGGTCTTCATTTAATGAAAATAACCGGTAGTAGTACACATCGTATGAGTATTGTTTTGATTACAATGTGCAGAATTACTTTACGTTGCCTATTTATATCTATTTATTTCTATTTCTCACCATTAATCACGAGCGCCTGTACAAGCATCAACAAACAGAGCATGCATGCAAACAGAGTAGCATGGGTCAGGGTTAGGGTAACCACAGATAGAAGTGTCCGTGTGAACGACTGATTTAGTGAGGCACACATAAGACAGAACTGCTTATAACTTTGTTACTACAGTTTTCACAACTATTAATACAGTGGGCAGCCATGTTGGATTTTGAACTCGGGCTACTGCAAGGTTGTCCAAGGTCAAGGGCGTGTTTCCAACTTTGACCTCGGAAAATCCGAGATCCAATGTACAAATTGAACACACTGTTAGTTTCCTGTAACACATAGGCATGTGATGAACATTCATCCAATCTGCAACTGAGACCGCAAGCCTCAGCGCCAAACCACAGCACAGCCGGGTGTTAACCCTCATGTTGTCCTCGGGTCAAATTAACCCGTTTTCCTATATCCAATGTTCTTTTTAATTCCCCAAAATAACATGATTGATTCCACACAACGCTCTTTGGCAAGTACAAATCTCTACTTTCAGTAATTTTGGGGCGTCTTATTCAATTTTATAGCATTTGAAAAAACAAATTGAAGTGGTTTTGAAACAGTATTGAGTAAAAGTTGACATATTCCAGTCTGTGTAGAACTACCTCAAGTAAAGTAAAAGTACCTCAACATTTGTACTTTATTACAGTACTTGAGTTGTTTAGTTACATTCTGCCACTGGAAGAGAAGAGTTTAAAAATGATGTGTTCACTTTTAGTGCTTTTGTTGGGACATGAGCAGCAGCATTTCTCTTTGTAAAGGGTATGGTTGCCACCTGTCTCGGTTTTACCGCGATTGTCCTTTTTAATAACCTGTCCCGGGATATGTATCCATTGTACCGGTCTTCCAAAGGCTGCGTGAATTTGTATGTTTAATTTACTATATTCTCTTGTGTGGCTCTGCAGGGGCTGTGATGTAGTCATGTAGCCTATCTACCGGTGTGTCTGTCTTGGCGGGCGCTAGGCCTGGCTAGAGAAGCAGTAAAGAAGATTGTACGTCAACATTGTTTGTTAGCGTTAACATGGATGGCGAGACGGAGGACGAAGATGACGGTGTGTTCACAGAGACTTACAGGCCAGTAAAAAAGAAAATTCCACATACTTCAAATATTGCATTTACTCCACATGGCTAAAGCCAACACCAGGCGACCCACGTCATGCTAGCCGCTCTGTATGCTCAGTTAAAATTCTGGTTAAACATGAAGGCAAAACTGCTTTGGATGCTAAATCAAAGAAACATCAGAGTCACGTTGAAATAACCAGACAAATCAAGGCAATTTCATCATTCATGATACCAAAACACTCCGAGGACAAAATGACTGTCGCCGAATTAACCGCTACCTATCACAGTGTCCAAAATGACCATAGTTATGGGAACAAAGTCAGTGCAAAAATATTCAGTGACTCTGATATTGCAACTAAGATGTCTTGAGGCAGAAATAAAAGTGAGGCCTTGGTGGAAAGATTAGCAGAAGAGTTGCAGGAAGTGCACTATATACGTATGTTCTGGTGCGTCCAATTCTGGGCACACAAAATTGTTTCCCTACACGGTCCAGTATTTCTGTGCACCCAGGGATGTGTAGTATGGATTGTTAGACTTTGAATCAATGAATCTTGTGAAGCCATATTCACACAAATAGTGTCTATTACTGAGAACAATAGGCTTTCACTCAGCCAGATCAGTGCCTATGGTGCAGATAACGCATCAGTTAATTATGGTCGGCACAACTCATTTTTTCAGAAACTCAGAGAAGCTAACCCACAAATTGTGAAGGTTAAGTGTCACATCATAAACAACACTGTCAAAGCAGCTAATCGTGTCTTTAGTGCTGGAGGGTGTGACGTGGAGGCCTTTGTGCTGAAGGTGTACATGGAAATCAGTTGTTCTGCTAAAAAAGTGTAATTGCTTAAGGACTTCTTTGAATTTGCTAATAAAAAATACGGGGAGACTCTGAGGCATGTCCTCACACGCTGGTTGTCTTTGCTGCCAGCGATACGGAGGATTTTAGAGTGTTGGCCAGCTTTAAAGTCTTATTTTGTATCCCTGGGAAAGGAGGACTGCTCAAGTATCATCTGGACATTTGTGGGTGGTGCAAGTGATGATGAAAATGTGGACTTTACTGTAGCTGAATGTGTCCTGGCATTCATGCACAATGTGATGCAGGAATTTGACTCATCTACTGCTTGAGAGTGACAGTGCTAGGCTACTCTGTGATGAACCGCAGTCAGCTGATTGCAAGGCGCACAGACAAGTTCTATGGCAGCAAAGCAAAACAAATACTGAGAAACCTTTCACCCCAACAACAGGAACAGTTCAGGAGCCTGGTAGACAAATTTGTTTGGAGAAGGCAGTGCTACATGTTGAGGATAAATTTGAATTCAATGACCAGGTTCTTGCACACATTGGCTGTCTCAGCCTTTATGGAGGACAATCACTCCAGTGGTCACAGTTGGACATTTTAGTGGAAAAACTGGCCCTGGATGTTGAAGCTGCATGGTGTAGTCATTCTGAATGAGGTGTTACACACCATTCCAACAGACCTTACCCCAGACAGAAAGTGGGCCTATTTATTTTTAGCAAGGCGACTGAATCCACTGAGCTGTTGAAAGTAGTTTCTTTTGTTTTTTCCATACCTGTCAGTAATGCCTATGCAGAAAGAGTGTTCAGTCATATGGAGGATGTTGGGTCCGATGAAAGAGCCATGGTGAAGTCTGAGTTTAAGGTAAGATTGAATTTCAAACTGTCATGCACTGAATTAAAGACATTCACTGAAGATCAGAAACCACTGATAGCTGCAGCAAAAGGGAAACGTCAAGTATAGATGGAAGACTAGGTAAACTGAGGCCTATTTAAGTATGATTTTGTAAATAAAATAGGTATGGTAGTTGTAGTTAAGGTACGGTAAATGCAAAAGAAAGCACAAGGACCACTATCTAAGCAATCAGGTAAGCTAAGATAAGTTAAGTAAGATACGTTTCCTCTTATGAGAATATTTGAGATGTTTAAAATATTCAGGACTATGCACAATCTTACTGCACAAAGGCCAATTTTGACTTGTGGGTCTAATGTCTACTGGACATTTTCACTTGTGAGCAAAGCGGTCGGTTGGGTCATTGATATGTCCGGGTTTATCAGACATTCAGTAGGTGGCATCTCTGGTGAAGGGAACATTCACACTGTCATCTCTCTCTCTGTCATCTCATTTGGATCATGAATCCTATGTAAAGATGCAGGATGTGGACGCTTTCAAGAATGTATGGGACTGTGAAGTCTTCAAAAGACTCAAAAACGTGTTGCTTAAAGTTAATTTCACTTTGTTTTACTCTCTCTCTCTCTCTCTCTACTCCCAGCTAGCCTAGCGTGACTTCCTAGCCGCTCCCCTGCCTTCACAGCATTGCCTCGGCCCCCGGTGAGTCTCTGCTGAGCCACATGCTCCCTCAATGGGCTCACTCAATTAACAGGCCATGAAGCCCCCGACCTCTGCTCTCCCCCTGGAGTCACGCACCTCCACAATGCCTCCAGGAAAGGGTGTGAGGGTGGGAGGGTAGGGGGTGGGGGGGCCTCGGTCAGTGCTCTTTTGTTCCCGTAGTGTCCAGCTTTCCCCCTTTCACCCCTGGTGTCTTTCATAAGGAGTGTGTAATAACTGTCTTTGTTGGTTTTTCCTCTTGTAATGGGTCCGGTGGGAGGCCTTGTTAGCGCCGGGTGCTAAGCCAGGGGACCTCGTAGGAACGCTGGGATTAGAGGCTACCTCATTCTGCCCTAAATGCGATCCTTCCCTGTCACAGTGGTGACTCAGCTGGTGCATGAATATGATTTCTTTAGATCTTCCTAATTGCAAAAGCTTTTTTGTTCTATCAAAGGGTCTTACATTTTGGGTTTGCTTAGTCATTTTAGGCTGAATTAAAGGCCCAGTATGCAGTTTGAGGAAGGATAAAGAGAAGTGTGAATTACAGCGAGACGCATCAATGATATAATGACCATAAGGAATTAAAGTAATAGAGACCCGCAGAATGGGGTCTGAGGAAAAGCTGCTTATTAAAGAAGAACGTGGCAGAAGTTGACTTAATGTTTCTTTGGATTTGTGATAAGATGTTTTTATCTGAAACCTTTTAGGCTTTAACTTTTGCAAAACATGTAAAGTTGATGTAAGGGCAAGTCACTTTTAACACATTTTAGCACCTATTTATTTAACCACGTAATACTTTTCTTTGATTGGATAAAAAACTTGGTGGGGGGTGAGGGCAGCTGAACCTTGTGGCTCACATTTTCAAAAGAAAAAGGCTCTTCCCTGTGCGTAGAAAGAAAAATACAACACCATTCTTCCTAATATCTCAAAATACCACAGTGTTAACCCAACCCATTGAATCTTAAACGATAAAAGTGAATGAATTGATTTTTTTTGACACCTGAAGACAAGAAAAGGGAGAGGGGGGGGATGACACATGGCAAAGGGCCGCAGGTCAGCAAGGAGTAAACCTCCATATATATATATATATATATACACTGTATATATATATATATATGGGAGCCCGTGCTACCAACTGATCTGGGCGCCCAAACTCTATTATAAACCGAAATGGCAAAACAGAAAGATATTTTCTCTGCTTTTTGCAGCTCAAGAGACAGAATTACAATTTAAATCAGAGGTAAGAAAAATTAAAAAGACCCTACAAATAATACATAAAACTCCCCCTCTCCTTCCCTAAAAATTTCCTCTAAGGCTAATTGGGTAACAGCATCAACAAAGTATAGAAATCTGACTTACACACACACACACACACACATTATGTAAATATGATTAGCCCACTGCAGAAGAAATTCAAAACCTCTTGAAATTCCTTTTCTACACTGCTCCGTACATATGTGTTTTCGACAAGCTGTAAGTCATGTGTAAAATAGAATAAATGAAATGATTTGTTCACGCAGGACATGCGGGGGGGTTGCACTCTGCTTTCACACGCAGGATTTGTTGAACACAAGCGAGGAATGAAAGAGGCCCCGAAATAAACACTGCCACTTCTTTTGTGGATTTGGCATTCACACGGCTAGCCATTTTCCAGGGAGGAAATTCAAGTGAAGCACTCCCAAGTACTCGTAGAGCACTGAAGGCAATTTCCCCTCAGTCAAGTGGCTGAAACCCTCTCCAGCTGAACAACTTCCTGCGTTTAGTCAGCATCCCCCATCGACGCCCATGCTTCATCATCACCCTGCTTAGCTGGCATCAGTCACAACCTCTCAGCGGGTGGCGGCTGCTTTCGGAGAAGTGACGAATGGGCTATGATCACAGCTCTGTTCCGGTATACAATCTGGAACTAGACTAATAGAAAATAACACTGACTGAACTCTGATGGCCGAAACCACAAAAGGCATCCGATTTCCCAGAAAGTTGCAAGTTGCACACAGGAATCGCTTGCAAAAACCCCATCTATATTCCTATAATAAAGGACATTACCTCAGTGTTGGACATTGAATCTGTAGTCAGGTTGGAGGAATTTGTGTCACTCTGATTTGCTTTAAGATTGAATGCAAGACAATAAGGTATAACCTATGAAACCCAGTGGCAAAGGGCCCACGATCACATCTCTTATATATAATATATATTGGAATTAAAAGCATGAAACTGACTCAGATATGACAATCACAGCCAGAACTTTGAAATGCATCTGATTTCCTAGAAAATTTAAAGTTGCACACAGGGACATAATGCGAAAAACAACAACATCCATATCCTCAAAATAAAGAGGACATTACCTCAGTGTTGATATCTAATTTGTAATTCAGGTGGGTATTACAAATTGCTTTATAGACAATAAGGTACAAGCTATGAAACCCAGTGACAAAGGGCCCACAGCTTGGTTATAATCTGGCGCTAAACTAATAAAACGGACAGAAATCTGACAGCCAGAACCCCGATTTGTCGCTCGAAGTCTCTATGCAAAGTCTCAAGTTCTGTTGTCTGCACATTGCCCCGTGCACATTTCCATATTTTTCAGTGACAATAAATCAGAGTTGATTGCAGCGTTTGGGGGTGAATGTTCAAAAACTATAACGAGCGTTAAATTAACTCTGATGAGTGTGCGCTTCCAGATGCACCACCACCAAAACGGTTGATATTTATACTCGGAGTGCAATTTCCACTCAGAATGTGTCTCAGCAAAAACAGAAGCACATGGAATAATTATACAATCAGATGAGTATCTTATGTAACAGGAAGGCAGAGATGTTAAGTCATAAAGTCTCCAAAGTACATGAAGTTTGGTACACTATACTTTTATTTTGGGAGGGTTTTTACACACAGAACAGTCGACTATTCAAATACTCGACCATCAGAACTTTTGGAGGTCAACATGTCATAGTTGCAGTGCAAGGTGTAAAGCAGCGGACATGAGGACTGTAGCAACACCAGGTAACACACAGACGATGGATATTTTCCATTTGTGCACTTTTATCATGATGTTTCATTGGGGTGAGTCAGCTATGTTATGTATTTCTGTTTGCAATGTTTACAGCCTATTTTCTTTCGAATGTGTTAATAATCTGTGTCATGATGACAGCTCATTATGACATTATGACATTCGGTTTTATTGGTGAGATTGCACATTACATCCCGCGATATGTACAAGTATTGGTTGACTAAATTACACTATTAGTTAATGCCCTTCACACTACATCCATGCGTGTATCACCACATTTACTGCTACAGATAACATTTTGATATGTCTTAACATATAGTAAGTGTTGGCCCTGTTTGTACAGAGGCATAAGTATACACCCCCTATGTTAAAATACAGGGGGCATAAGTATACACCCCCCTATGTTAAAATACAGGGGGCATAAGTATACACCCCCTATGTTAAAATACAGGGGGCATAAGTATACACCCCCCTATGTTAAAATACAGGGGGCATAAGTATACACCCCCTATGTTAAAATACAGGGGGCATAAGTATACACCCCCCTATGTTAAAATACAGGGGCATAAGTATACACCCCCCTATGTTAAAATACAGGGGGCATAAGTATACACCCCCCTATGTTAAAATACAGGGGCATAAGTATACACCCCCCTATGTTAAAATACAGGGGGCATAAGTATACACCCCCCATGTTAAAATACAGGGGGCATAAGTATACACCCCCCTATGTTAAAATACAGGGGGCATAAGTATACACCCCCCTATGTTAAAATACAGGGGCATAAGTATACACCCCCCTATGTTAAAATACAGGGGCATAAGTATACACCCCCCTATGTTAAAATACAGGGGGCATAAGTATACACCCCCCTATGTTAAAATACAGGGGGCATAAGTATACACCCCCCTATGTTAAAATACAGGGGGCATAAGTATACACCCCCCTATGTTAAAATACAGGGGGCATAAGTATACACCCCCTATGTAAAATACAGGGGCATAAGTATACACCCCCTATGTTAAAATACAGGGGGCATAAGTATACACCCCCCTGTATGTTATAATACAGCGGCATAGAGTATACACCCCTATGTTATAATATAGGGGCATAAGTATACACTCACTATGATACATTATTCATTCACAAAGAAAATTGGTGTCCTTAAAGGCTGGATTTTTATAAAAAAAATGTAATTAAGGCATTAAGATTAATTTCCAAAATATTTTTTTTCTTTTTTATTCCTCTTTTTGATTTAACTTAAGGGTTCCTATACTCATGAGCAGCACTGTAGCCTACTGACTAGATTATTTTTATTTTTTTGTATCAGGCTCGGCCGCTGTTGACTCCTAAACTACACTATTAGTTAATGCCCGTATACAGTAAGTGATGGCTGGATTTATAATATAATAGTAAGAATGTCACCACATCTAGTCAACAAACTTCCAGTGTTACAGTGATCCCAGGGGGCTCCTTGTGGTTAAACTTAAAGGTAATAATCTACTTGGGTTGAACCAACATTGCTCACAATCATCTCCACATAAAGTGACCCAAAAAAATAAAAAAAAAAAGATTAATATTATTTTTTCGTGTGTTTATGAATCTAATCCGGCTCGGACGTCCCATCGGCGTGTGGGATCCCCCACGCTCTCGGCCCTTTGCGGCCTCCGTGGGGCTGTGTGCAGGCTGAGGGCTCCCACAGGGGCCCGGGAGGTCCCGGGGGAGCCTATTAACCCATTATGTTCCCCTCCAGAGCCGTGTTACGGACAACAATCACATACAAGCTGCAGGCTGAGCCACAGGAGGCTACAGCTGCTGAGTACGAGCCCGTGTAGCCCGAGGCGCTCATCAGCACCATTCCCATGCCGTGCCTTGCTCGAGGGCCACATGATTAGAAGAAGTAAGGTGATATGAAAAAGAGCACAATATCGGATTTAATCTTCTACTGAAGGAAAGTGGGAAATCGTGTATAATTATAGTATTCAAGCATACAACATAGGCAGAATTTTACAAAAGACTGGGAGCATTTACAGGATTTTGTATGACGAGAAGTTTCTCTTAATACAAAAAAATATTACTGCTGTCATTTCACACATTGTACATAAAGGGTATAATTCTTTCAATGCTTAAAATGTGCACACACAACATGTTGATGTTGAAGTACTGAAGTCACTGTCATTTTATTTTATTTTATGAATCCAATTAAAGATTTTCTTTGAGCCAAACACAAAAAAAGACAATAAAAACTCAAAAGTATAATGATGAAATATGATAAAAATATATGAAAAAAAACTGGAACCGATGCCTAGATTTCAAAATAAAAGAGGATCAAGTCACTGATCAATATCGCAGCAGTTAACGTAATGTCATTTTTGTCTTTTAGATATATCTTTTCTTGTGTTTTTTTTTTCTGGTTGTTTCCTCGTTATTCTTTTTTTCTATATATTTGTTATAGTTTCTTGTGTTTCTTTTCTGATTGTGTCATGAAATGTTTTAACATTGTCTGATTTAATGTTGTTTTGGACCCCAGAAAGACCAGGCTGGCCTTATAATAAACTACACTAAACTATAGGATTATTTCTACATCTAATGTCCCTGAAATAAAGAAGACATGAGCTCAGTGTTTAATATCTATTTTTTTTGCTTTCAGATTGAACAATAGACGTTAAAGCACAACCTGGATTTCAATCTTTTTCTCTGTTTTACACATTAAACTTGATCGAAGCTCGTCCCTGTATGATAATGTCGTTCTGCAGCATTTAATTAGATGTTATTATGCAGTCATTAAACCAGCCCATTGCAGAATATATCTTAAGCAATAGAAATTAAAACAATTAGCATTTCATCTAGTGTAATGATAGCTGAGGTACACACTTGCAAAAAGATTTTGATTTTTTTTCTTTTTCAGAGCCTCCAACATATTGCAGGTATGATGCCAAACAAGCACATCTCCGGAAGACACATTAGACAATAGAATAATTACCATAATCATGATTATTTTTTTCCCTGCATTTTAATTAGCCCTATGAAGCTCAATTAAGCTCTTCAGTGCGAGCGCCTATTCAGTAAACAGCTGTCCACCTGTCTTCTCCTTCCTGGGAAAAGACTGCGGCGCCTGTTCACGCCGAGGTACCATCACTAAAATGGGGGGGGGGATCATAAGAGAGGCCCCTGCAGCCTGCAAGGGGCCCTCTGTATGAGGGGCGATTAATGTCTCCGAGAGGCAGGCAAACAGGAAGGACATCATTAAAGTGTGCTAATAGCTTGCTTACCAAAGTTAAAATAAGATGTTAATAGAACACAAAATGAGAAATGGCAAAAAAACATGCAGTTTTATACGCAAGATAAACATGATTGGGTTGTAAAAACACAACAAAACAACATAGGCAACATTTTCACTTCTCAGCTCACAGGGTTGATAACAATTTAAATGACTCCCATTAAGGGGGGAGTATGATTTTTAAGAGAATATTGATGATTGTTCTTGTTTGTTTTTATTCTGGGATGAATATGAATTGAGGTTTGGCAACACAGTTCCTATTAGGAGTAATGTTGCCATGGAGTCAGACAAAGTAACTTCAGCTCTGAATTGACTTTGCATTTAATGTCTGCTCTGTAACATTGACCCAGAAACATATTTTGTGTTGGGGGTGCTGAAAAATTTCCAAGTGACATTTTCAGCCAAAGTCCACCACCACAGTGCATCGGTCCAACGCTCCACAAGTGGAAAAAATAATGGAATCCAAAATCCAAGACAGGGAAAAACTAGGCACGGGTAACGCAGGACGCTAGGACACTGGTACAGAAGAGGCCTACACAAGCTCAAACCATGAGCCACAAAGGGTATAAAACACACTGAATCAAATCAAATCAACAGTTATCTGCCCCGTCGTCTGTTGCTAGCAGGGTCGTTGTGGGAGGGACAGGTGGAGAGGTGCTGCTGCCACTTCAGGTACAGTCGCTGGGGTTTCTGACTCGGGTCTATTGGGCTTTTTAACCTGTGATTGATTTATGAAGAATCCCAAAATGTGCTTTCGTGTTATAGGCAAGCTTACTTCTGTACTGTTCACCCTCCGGGAACGTTTCCACAACTGACGAGTGTCAAATTGGCAGATCCTCATCAAATTATGCATTTATGAATTACAAACCTAATTTTAAAAGGGAGTAGGTAAATATCAATAACCAATTCATTAAAATAAATGTCATTTTTATTATGGTTGTAATTTCCTGAAGTGATGGCGCAATGGATATGACACATGCCTTTGATGTGGGAGATCAGGGTTCAATTCCCACTGTGTTACATCAACCAATGTGTCCCTGAGCAAGACACTTTACCCTTAGTTGCTCCAGGTGCGTGCAGCCTCTGATATACAGGAACTGTAGGTCCCTTTGGATAAAAATCTAAATGGCATAATAGTTCCTGCAGCCATGCTCCGTAACCATGGTAGCAGACAACTTCCATTTTAGTGCTGAAGAAGAAGTCAGACTTTCATGACTGGTAGACAAGATTTCAATTTGAAAGGATCATCTTTTACATTGATTTGCCCAACCCGTTGACTCCCAACTCGCTTGGGCGGTGGCTCTCGGCGTCAGATACACACGCTAAAGTCATGTAACGCACCGGGGGAGCAGCAGCACGGCCGCGGCGCTGGAAGAGGACCTGGTAGGAAGAGCGAGTCGTATGAAAGACCAAAAAGCTGCGTAAGGACTCTGGTTGGGGTGGTGGATGGCTCAGACGACAGTACTTTCACCCAGGAGGGGTTTGTGTCCAATTTTTGTCCCTGTGTATTTTCTAACCCCAACCACGATCTTCCTAAACCTGTCGCATTCTTGTGCCACATGTCCCGACCCATAGAGGACAAGAGTCCCGCTGCTAAAGGAGACTTTTAGCGTGAATAACGAACGCCAAATGCACATGCCCAAGCGTCCGTATTTTACGCAATGGGGAAGAGTGAGAATGTGTTGGATTCACCATGAGAGGACTTATGGATGATTATCTCAATGGGCACTGACAATAAAAAAAAATTATATCACTAAAGAAATGTTGGTGTTATCCTTGACAGTCAGTTGTGATGGAATAAATCAGTAAGTATAGTTCGTCTGTTAAAAGGTTGCTTTGACAGTCCTTCACAACAAGGAACTGAAGCAGTTCTCTCTGCTTGCTTCAAATCCACCAGACTCCTTTGCCAAAAACAGTCATTTTACCTCAATAAGAAACTCTCGAGTTGCTGCTCTACCTCTACCTCCATCGCTTACTTTCTTGCCTTATTGTTAGACTTTGGTGAATTTGAATCAATCCTTTATAGACACCAAAGTCACACAATAACACAAACTAACCGATGGAGGCAGCGGTAGAGCAGCCACTCCCGTGTTCCATGAGGTAAATTTTAATGGTTTTGGCAAAGGAGTCTGGCAAGTGTTGGAAATGTTCCAGGTAGATCCATTCAAGCCAATGGTTTATTTCCTTCTTTCCTGTTCCTCAAGGAGACCCTGAGACCATATCCAACGACGACAACAGTTTTCATCTCCAGTTTGATCCTAAAAGTGAAACTGTGAAATTACAGTGAGCGGCAAACCTGGATTGGCAGCATTAACCCCTTCAGCCGTGATTGCTATACAGTAATTATGCCATTGAGAAGAAACTATGACTGGCCTTCATCATAAGCACAGACTTGATTGCACTTACCTCACATTTTATAAAAAAATTATAAAACCCTGAACAATAAACACTTTGAAAGGAAAAACAATTATTTCCTAAAATAGGTCATTTATTTCCATCAATATTAGTATGATATAACTGGAAGTCTCTCATTTATCCATCATATAGTCATTTTAAATGACAAATGAATTTTCCAATAAAAAAAATGAACCATGATTAGGCCTAGCTCTTTTTCATCATGCTAGCCATCTAATTTAGGCCAATCTAAAAAAAAAAAAATAAGAGAGTTCTATTGTAAATAATCAATTACATAAACATTTTAATCACAGAAAAGCCCCAACCATTAGGAGATAAAATGCATATACAAAAAAAAAAAGCATGCCTCTTGTTTTGAATGAAAATCCTTTATTGAAAATTAAGAAAACAATTGTTTACTATGAAATTATAATTATTTATAAATGTTATTTCTGCCAACACTATTACCGAGTGGCAGTTTTCTGGCTCTGAAGGAGTCACTTTGTCTTTGGTTTGAATCGGCAGCTGAAATCTCCTTCTGTACCCGTGTCTCTGTCTTTTTAGGGGTTAATTAGACAGCCTCTTTTCATTAAATAGACACATCCCTTCCCAATGCAGTCTCTGCCCTCGCAGGCCTGCAGCACGGAGCGGCGCACCTCCAGGGCGCCATCTAGTGGCCAAAGCTGGCAATGACACACATCACCTGTACTGGAAGGTTTTACATTTTATTATTTCTCTTAAAAAGGTTTTACACAAAAAAAAAACCCAGACATGTGGCAGTTGAAATGAATACAATGCCATTGAATTATTATTTTTTTTT
Organism: Etheostoma nigrum; assembly: GCA_029931835.1. Lineage (NCBI taxonomy): Eukaryota > Metazoa > Chordata > Actinopteri > Perciformes > Percidae > Etheostoma > Etheostoma nigrum. Next base: position 3,074,955 of record CM057242.1, read on the forward strand.
TACAAACTTGAGTACTAGGATGTTAAAACCTCAAAGTGTGTACACACACACCAAAGGAAAGAAGCAAATTCATCAACATCACTGTCACCCTGACCTGAATGTATGCTCCTGTGCGTGTCTGTAAGATACAGTCTGCATGTGTGTGTGTAAGATACAGTCTGCAGTGTGTGTGTGTGTGTCTGCAAGATACAGTCTGCATGTGTGTGTGTGTCTGCAAGATACAGTCTGCATGTGTGTGTGTGTCGTGTCTGTAAGATACAGTCTGCAGTGTGTGTGTGTCTGCAAGATACAGTCTGCATGTGTGTGTGTCTGCAAGATACAGTCTGCATGTGTGTGTGTCTGCAAGATACAGTCTGCATGTGTGTGTGTCTGCAAGATACAGTCTGCATGTGTGTGTGTAAGATACAGTCTGCATGTGTGTGTGTCTGCAAGATACAGTCTGCATGTGTGTGTGTCTGCAAGATACAGTCTGCATGTGTGTGCGCGTGTGCGTGTAAGATACAGTCTGCATGTGTGTGTGCGTGTGTCTGTAAGATACAGTCTGCATGTGTGTGTGCGTGTGTCTGTAAGATACAGTCTGCATGTGTGTGTGCGTGTGTCTGTAAGATACAGTCTGCATGTGTGTGTGCGTGTGTCTGTAAGATACAGTCTGCGTGTGCGCGTGTGTGTGTGTATGTGTGTGTGTGTGTGTGTGAGAGAGAAATACAGTCCGCATGTGTGTGTGTGAGCGAGACAGTCTGTGCGTCTAAGCGTTCAGCCTCTCGGTCTCCGTCATCCTCACAGTGCTCTGCTTGTCCTTATGGTCCTCCTCGTCTCCGGGCACCTGAGACAGACAGGGAGACAGATAGTTGAGTTTCTAGACTTCACGACCCCCCCACCTGCTCTCCAACACCGCACCATCTTCCAGGCTAAAGACAGTCTTCATCGTCGCTTTTCAAGGTGCCCGTCAGTAGTTTTAGGTCATTGCTTTCCTCGCCGTGCTCTTTGTCTTAAAAGGTTAACGTCGTCCAGGTCTCTGGAGCGCTGCATGTACAGTACTGCTCATTTGTCCTTTGTTCAGATGCATATTACATAGATTTAAGAATTAAAAACTACAAAGACTTGATCAATCAAGTATTTTATTTTATTTTTTTAAGAGCCAGGTAGTAAACCTGGAACAAAAACCTTTTAAGGAATATTATTAGTATAGTATTTGTTAGTATTTGGTCAGTGTACTTCCTTTATCTTTAATGTCTAAATCTTTTTATGAATTAACAGCTAAAGTGTCAAAACACAATATTTTTAATTGAATTCTTTGTATCAAAAAGTACAACCCTTTTAAAAGTAGTCTGGATCATCACTGGAGAGAGTATTTTGTTAAATTATGATGCAGATTATTGTTCTTTTGAATAATTATGTGGTGGCATTATGTTGTATTGTGTGTTTTTTGTAGTTGGGAGTCTGTTGTGGTGATTTATATCCTATACCAAAAAATATATACACCCAAAATCAATATCAAAATTCCTTTGTCCCATGAAAAGAGGCATACATCTGCATTTCCTTCAACATATTGTACGCATGTATTAGATGTGCTTTTCTACCTAATTTATAAAAAAACAAAACGCATGAAGCAGAGATGTGTGTTGCATTGTGGGGAAATCTAAATGACGTCAGCCCAATGCTGAAAGGTGTGACATCACCCAGGACGGCCCGGTGGGATCACCTGGTTGTAACATCATGTGGGGGTAAAGTTGCTCCACCTGGTGGTCAGCGTCTCATCAGCATCACAGTCACTGATTGGCTGACTCAGAGCGACGGCGCCATCTGGCGTCGAGTCAGGGAACGCCACGTGGACTCAAGTGGAAAAGATGCTTCATCTACTTCATTTGTAGTGGTTTTATAAGCCACGTGGCACCAAAATAACACGGTACATTGCAAAATGTCTTTATGGCGAAGGGTTATTTTTAATGTGCTTTTTAAAGAACATGGAACTACATCATTTGGTAAAAAAAGTAACTTCCTTGAAAGACCTGTCTCTTTTAAACCCAGATAGATATTAAATGATCATGTATTATAGAAAAGTTCATTCTCCATATATGAGAGCTCAGGGAAGTGGAAAATCTACATCTTTGTGGTATTTAAAAGCCACAGTGTCACCAAAATGACAGGCTAGATTGCAAAATGTTTCAACGGTGACACTTTATTTTATAGGTATTTAATTTCATAACAAGTTTCTTAACATTTCAACCCAATTAAGTCATGATGCGGAGTGTTGGAAAGTTTCTATGGTCTTGCATGTAGAAAAAAAAAAAAAAAATCCAATCTTTGCATTTTCAGCTGATTTCTATTGACTTGATAACCATTTATTTGTAATTTATTCATTGGGAATGCACCAGTTGAACACTGTCCATATTTCCCCAATAATTATGGTAAAGGCTTCACAACTACAGGCCTCTTTCCAGGAAACTAGCGGGCAACTATTAGAAAATAAAACACCCATAAAAAGTGAGTCACAACTTCATTTCCAGGACATAGCTATACAATTTGATATCTAATTATAGAGCTAACATTTTCATTTCCTTGATAGAATGGCTCATTTAAACCCAAATAAATATTGCTGGGTGTATCCTCCATTAGCCAGGCAGTAGCCTGTGTTATATCTGTAGTAACATTATTGCATGTTCAGCTGACCATCTGTGCTCAGACTAAAAGACTGTAGTTTTAAATCACTTTTTAAAAATAAAAAAGGACTAATTGAGAGTGTAAAAACTGAACACTGTCTCCATGTAATTATAGCCAAATTACAGTTTTCCATGGAATATCTTTGAAACATCCAAATAAAGAAAATTCAGACCATGCAAAGGTGACAAGTGTGCAGGATTTTTCTTTATACTTTAGAAATCTAATCAATTCCCTTCACCACAAAAGAGACATACCAGGTTGTGTGTGCGTGTGTGCGTGTGCGCCACTCTTGAGAAATTAGCAGGAAAATGAATTTCAGAAACTACAGACTGGTAAAATAAAGGGTTAACATTTAGTTGTGTGGAACTCACCTCCCAGTAGATGTTGTCCTCAAAGCAGATGGTGTCAGGAGGAGCTCCGTAGATAGGAAGCTTCAGAAGGAACCCTGCACGAGAGAAGACAACTTTACCCATAATGACCTCCGTTTGGAGAAAGTAAAGTAAAGAATGAGCTGATGAGAGCTTCAACAAAAACAATGAAAAGAGTTTCCAAAAGACAGAATTCTGCCAGCTGAGGAAGTAGCACCTGCATGCACAATACATTATAAAATAATTCCTTCAATGAATCCTCCCATCAAGTGCTGATTTGTCTAGACGTCCAAGTTTATTAGCATCTGAATATGATTTTAACCCTCCTGTTGTCCTCGGGTCCCTCAATTAGACCAATTTTCTATATCAGAAATTTGAGTTTCAATCAACCAAGATGTCCCAAAAAACGTTGAAAAAAAGTTTAAAAATGTTGAAACGAAAACATCTAAAAAGCGCAGAAAAAGAAAAAAGTGCTTAAGTTGTTTTTTTTAATTCGGACAGAAAAACCAAAAGTTTCATAGGGGACGGGAGGACAAGGGTTAAACGAGTTATTTTAGCGTTTCAGAGGTTGTATGTCAACGGTGCGTTATGAGTCACATTGAAATACAGTTGTTGCTTTTTGAACAGCCTTTATTTTGAAACATGACCTCTAATATACTCCTAGCCATGTAATGCCAAGACTTTAAACTTGTTTCTGAATCAATGCTGGGTTGTTGTTCCTCTTGTTCAAATGTCCAGTTTGAGAGGTCTTTATCAGAATAATGAAGACGTGACACATACCGACGATAAGCCCCCCCACCAGGGCCATGCCGAGGGTGACAGCGAGGGAAATGGCCTGACGGACACCCTGGTAAGACGCTGTGATGTCTCCTTTTGCCACATCTGGGAACACGTCTTCCATACTGAAACGGAGGAGAGAAACATATGGATTAGTCTGTAGTAGTTTTAACTGATAACACTGAAAACATAGTAACCAGACTTTACATAACACTGATCAACGCATTCTTATCAACAAAAACGTATACACAACAATTTGTATTATATCCTGCTGGTCTTGTCACATGACATGTTCATAGATGGAGCCGGTTACCTGCTGCATCTGTGCTAGGCTAAGCTAATGCTGGGGGCGTCAGACAGTTACAGCACGCACTGAGAGGAGAAGGGTATGTATGGACTTGTCTAACTCTGGGGGTAACGGTGAATACGCTAAAGTCCCAATTAGTCAGTGTTCCTTTAAGAAGTACTCCCGGGACACAGAAGTTAAGGGGAAAACACAAAACCTTTGCCCAGAAAATGTCTAAGACACGAACTCTGGTCCCCTGCCTAAAAAAGCCCTGTGCTTTAGGACCCCACCCCCACTCCCAATGCAAACCTAAGCAAGTTATGCAGCAAAAGTCAATGTGGTGCATGAATACATGGAATACAGATGAATTACAGTGCATTGTTTTTCTTGGCGATGTCTATGTATGGTTCATGAGAACAGCCTGCACTGTCACCACAGATTTAGTGTTTTTTAGCAGGGCCTTGCATGTTGACTTTGCAGTAAATGATGAATGGGAGAGCACCCTGAAGAAAGCTGCCATCTGTCAGCAACGTCAAAGAGATATTATCAGCAACTGAGAACACTCCTGCAGCAAAACCCGTTTAGGCTTCTCTTGGCACACACGCTCGAGGCTATTACCATTGTAATTTCTATGAGAAAATGCATACAGCGTGCAGCCAAAGCAGAGACTTGAGGGGACACAGAGCCGACCAAGCAGAGATGTACCCAACATTACATTGATGCTTGATTTTTAACAGTTTGGCTTTTGCCTCCATTTAAGTACACACAGCAAGACAGGCGCACGCACACAGACAGGGGCGCACACAGAGACAGACACATTTGTTCATGCAGCAATTACACCTTATAGTCACAATAGTGATGGCGCCCTCTTGTGGCCATAGCAATTATGACTGGAGCAAAGCAGGGAGTTAGTTTAGGTTTAATTACTAATGTTAATAACTAGCATGTTAGTTAGCAATAATTAGCCTGTGCCCATGTTATCTCCAAAGATACACATATGCCCTCCATCTGCTGATTGGGAATGATTGAGATTTCTCTTGCACAGCTACCAGAAGACTTACAGCTTTCAGACAGGTTGCTCACGTCACATCTACGTCTTCCAGCTCAGTTGGAGGCTGCGCAGTAACGCTCAGCATCACCGGGAAAGAGCTTCTAATAGACTTCATTGATAAAAACAACGTCCAATTGTCCATTTCTTATACGGTCTATGTAACGTAGTAGTAACTTTCTGCAAGAAACGCAGCTGCATCATGTACTGTGAGTATTTTAGCCCAAGACCACAATCTTTTCCTAAACTTTACCAAGTAGTTTGTGTCTTATCGCGGCCAAACTGACTGTTAGTGTTTAAAACCGCTACGTTCTCTGGTTTAGATACTGTACTAGTTACACGTTTGGACACACTTTCCCGTTCAACCGAATGAGGCAGCACAGATTAAAGAATTACCCTTTTCCATAAACGTCTTTGGATGCCACGGCTGCAGTCACAGCTCCCACAACAGCACCCAGGACGCCGGGCATGCCGTGCAGGTTGTGAACCCCGCAGGTGTCTTGGATCTTCAGTTTTCCCTCCAGTATGGGCTGGGGGGCAGTAGAAGAGACAGTGCTGATTATGTGTGACTGTTGTAGCTAAAACTTGAGGAAAAAAAACTAAACTTCACATCTGTCTTCAATTTATAACATTAGGTGAACACTTTCCCACCGTGGAGTAATTTTTAGGTCTATAATATATCAGAAAATAATGAAAAATGCGGATCAGTGTTCCCCAAAAAGTTTGAGGTGACATCCTCAAATGGCTTGTCCACAACTCTAAGAAATTCAGTTACACTGTCACAAAAGGAGAGAAGAAACTAGAAAATATTAATTTAACAACGCTGCAATCAGAATTGAGAAAATGTCTCAAACAGACCAATTCTAGAAGTTGGCGGTTAACTTAAAAGGTTGACAACTGATTAAGCTATTAATCTTTGCAGCTCCGCTGTTCCATGAACACTAATATTTCTGTAAAAGGTGTCTCTCAGTGGAAACACTACATTTGAGGCAGTGAGTGGTACAGCAGGTAGGGTTTGATTGCAGCAGTAATGAAATGAGTGACTACATCAGCTCTCTAAAATATCCCACATCCATTAACTGAAACCGGCTTTCCACTTTGTTAATATATTTGATAATTTCCCAGATATGACAGCAGAAACAATTGACACTAAAATCTTTTAACCATTAGCTGAGTCTCCTTTTCCCCCCTCCACCACAAGATCTGCCGCTGACTTGAATCATCCTTACTGAGAGGTACTTGTAGCCCAGAACCGAGATGATACCGGCCAAGAATCCAACGATCATGGAGCCGACCGGCGTCAGCATCATTTCACCAGCTGTTCCTGCCGCGACTCCGCCAGCCAGGGCAGCATTTTGGATGTGGACCTAGGAAGGGAAAAAATAAGATATATATATAAAATAAAAGGGGTGAGAATACATGTTTATGTCTTTTATTTAAGCATAAAATATAAACATACGGCCCTGCACTGTACCTGGAACTGAGTTCCTGAATAGTTTTCCTGGGAATTCTTGATACAACTTTTTTTTTACATGGACACTACAAAAACAAATGCTTAGGCCTACGTAATTTAGTCATTTAGGTCAACATATGGAGAAAGTATATAAATGGAGAAAGTATAATTGCCAAAGAGGCTGTTGTGCCCCAAAGAACCACCACATAAGTCGTTGGTTAGCAAGTAGCAGCAATTACGACTGTTAACTTTATAGTGGTGGCGCCCTCTAGTGGCTGTAGTAAATATGATGGGAGCAAAGCAGGAAGTAAGGTGATTAAGTTTAAGATGCATTACCGAAGTGATGTTTTTTTTTTTAAAAACACTGATTTTAACCCAAACCACAATCTTTTTCTGAAGTTTACCAAGTAGATTTGTTCTTAGCCAAACTTGACCATTTCACAATGCATTTAAACCACGACTATTCCTGCCACGGACCGTGACCACGCGTACATATTAAACTCTCCTGTAGGTCGTATCAGTGTGACAAACACAACCTGTATTGACAAAGAACTTTGAGTTAACAGTTTTAAAACTGCATAGAATTTTTTATTTTATTAAATTGATCATTTTTAATGGTCTCTGGGCAGGATGCTTTGAGACTTGGACTTGTAACCTCCGTATTTCTAAAGTCATGGCAATGGCCCCGGTTAAAGGCTGACTGGAATAGTTTAAAAGTCACAAGGTGGCTAAGTGCTTGGCACTTCAGCCTTACAGCAAGTCGTTTCAATCACCGGTCCAGGCAGGGGGGCCTGGTCCCCGGTCTAGGCAGGGCCTGGTCCTCGGTCCAGGCAGGGCCTCTGTATGGAGTTTGCATGTTCTCCCTGTGTTTGCATGGGGTTTCCTCCCACCACTAGGACTACAGCTAAATATTAGCCATGCGGCTAACACTGGTACATTTACAGAAATGATTAATGTGCATTTTCAAGGGGCTACCAGAGGGAGTTTTGGGATCTTTAGTCAAAATAGACTAGACCCTCCCTTCGCCAGCAATACATTTTTCTATGTCCCTCCAAAATGATGGGGGGGAAACGCATGATCCTCTGCAACAATGTATTGATGCCTTCAGTTCTGGTTTATGCTTTGCAAAGATGTACAGATACCATGACTAACCTCGGCTTTCTCATCAGCGCCACTTCTCACACAAACAGATAGGATTGGCGATGACAGGTTGAACCGACATGTAAACGTGATCAGCGCTCACACGCTCCACTTAGCCCCAACTGTAAGGTTTCATTTTAAATTAATTAATGTAGCCTACAGGCAGTCTGGCACACGTGGGTGCTCAGTATTTTCCGTGGGTGGTAGAGCTCAAGGTAACGCGAAACCTTTCAGCTTGTCAGCTTCATTATATTCCATCTTCATGTCAGTGACCATACTTTGGCAACTGGTGGCGCAGTTGACTATAGGGTTGCAATCTCAAAGAAAGCAACTCCCAAGTTGTTTTTGTTGGGTCAGACCCAGCGATGGGGGGCCGAGGCAGGGCTACATGGAAAAGTATGCACCGAACAAGTCACTTTGAAATGTTGCAGTTTTTCATACAAAAGTTGGGTGACCTCCCCCAGTTTAACATTGGGTGACCCTCCCCCTCAAATACAAAGACATGACCCTCCCCTATTTTCCTCCGGTGGTCCATTCCATAAAAACTGAACGGCCCCTAATCAAAATAGATAAATCTTTAAAAAATAAACTATTAGAGACTAACTAGATCACTGGGGCTTAAGTCACTGAGAAGAAAATATCAGCCAACTTCAAATATTTCACTTTAGATAAAAAGCACTGTGACATTTAATCTTCCATGATGCACATAAGTTAAATGTCCAAGTAAACTAAAAATCAGATGGGAGAGTACAATAAACACACATAGCAGGTCTGTGCCAAAGACCCAATGATAATAAGATCAAGTACAGAGAGAAAAACAAGCTGCTAGCATAAACCTCTGCAGCAGGTGATCATATCCGCCCAGAACAGTACCGTTACCCAGGGTGCAATTTGTCCCGGGAGGGTGGGGATGTGAGATTTTCCCTTTTCTTGTCTATACATTTTTTATTTTCAGATTCATTGTTTCCCATAATGTTTTTTTTTTCCAGGTTGAAAGGATTTAGAGGCATTATAAGCCATTAATTTAGTCCTTACTGGGGAAAAATGAGGGACTGAATAAAAGCTGTATAAAATGACTCAAATTCTTCACAATATGCATCTTTTTCTAAATGTTTTGAAGACCATGTGGGGAAGTGGCTGTTAGTAATTTTTTTTGTAACTATTTCACCAAAGTGCAATCAAAATCCCACAAAAAGCAGAAGTAGCCATTTCTAAAACCAACATGACTCCTACGGACAGTTTCACTCATGCGTGATATTGCCTCTAGAAACGCTGCAGCAGTTGCCCTGAAACTAGAAATTCAGGTTCACTAACCTCCATGCAGGACCTGATTGGTTGATTCCTAGAAAGAGTTATTAGAATGACTTAAACATGTGTGCGCGCAAGTGTGCGCGCGCAAGTGTGAGCGCGCAAGTGTGAGCGCGCAAGTGTGCGCGCGCAAGTGTGCGCGCGCAAGTGTATGCGCGCAAGTGTATGTTTTCAGCATGCAGATGAAATGCATCTTTTTGGGAAAGGTCAATTTAGTATTTGTCAAAGATGTAAAAAAAAAGTAAACTATGATCTTATGTGTCAACAAGATCTGGAAAACCTTATACACCATGCCTTGGTCTTCAGTAGACTACTGGAACGGCGTCCTCACAGGTCTCCCTAAAAAAAATAATCTGCAGCTGATTCAGAACGCTGTGTCTCGCGTCCTCACCAACACAAGGAAAACTTATCACATCAGTCCAATTCTCAAGTCTTTATTCTGGATTCCTGTTCCCCAAAGAACACATTTTAAAATTCTTCTGCTGGTTTATAAATCTCTAAATGGTTTAGGGCCAATCTGTCAGATCTAACTAGTGACTTATGAACCACAGAGGCCTCTCAGGTCATCAGGGACAGGTCTGCTTGCCATCCCCAGAACAAAAAAAAAGGGAAGTGGCGTTCAGTTTCTATGCTCCGTATATCTGGAACAAACTCGGCACCAATGCTCTGCTCTTTTAAATCAAGAGCTGAAGATCTTCCATTTCACTATTGCCTTTGTTTTTATTATTTGCACTGAGAATTTTATTCTGCATTCAACCCGTTTGATAAAATGTTTTTAATTTTGTACTAATTGTTAAACTTTTATTTACGGTTCTTAATTTTTTATTATGTACAATTTTTTCATATAATTTTTATAATGCAGTTTGTTTTATTTAAAGCACTTTGAATTGTACTGCTGTTGAAGAGTCCTATACAAATAAAGTTGCCTCGCGATTTAATTTTTTTAACTTTACAAATGTCACGTTTTGTGTTCGACGTAACCTTTCAGAAGAGCCAGTAACGTCTGATTTTAACCCATACCACCATATCTTTTTCTACACATAACCAAGGTTTGTTTCCTAAACCTAAGCAAACTAACCAGTTTAAGACGTGTTTGAACTCAACCTCTACGTTCAAAACTGCAACCATTACATTCTTTAGATATAAGATTGAACTCCCGCCACCACTAGGGGTATAATTAATCAAGTTTTCCTATGAGCGTTATTAGAGGGTAGGAACAAATGTCTCATATGGTCGAGAGGTTTGGAGGACCTGTTGAAATCATTGTGTCCTCACCATGTCCAGCTTGCCATCGTGGGCTGTGAGGGCGGACAAGCCGTATGTTGACAGAGTGCAGGCTGCCAGGGAGTAGTAGGTGTTCATGGCCGTGCGGTGCTGGTCGTCTCCATGAGCCGTGACGGCAGAGTTAAAGCTGGGCCAGAACATCCACAGGTAGATGGTACCTGAGAAGCACAGCAATAGGACAGCCTTCAATCGGTTTATCCAACTATAAATGAGACAGAACAATCTAGTCCAGCTGTCTGACTAGATCAGGACTTAAATTTAGGTAAATCCCAGTTAAGGTGGTGAGATACAGACAGACTTGGTGTAACTTTTAGCACTTGTATTTGGTACAAATCCTTGTTTTTCAAGGCCCAAATCAAGACCAACAAGTCGTAAGTCAAGTCAGAGGCTTAAACTTTGTGTGCCAAGTCATTATGCCTACTTGCACCTCCGGATGAAATGTGACCAACAAATCAGAGCAATGGGAGCGATGTGGTCTGTTGGTCTGAAGGACGCAATGGGAGCAACGTGGTCTGTTGGTCTGAAGGACACATGCAAGTCGGCTTGGTCCGTTTTTGAAACTGAAAGAAATGGCTAACTGGTCACCTACTTTCTCAAATAAGTTAACAGTACTCTAAAATGTGTTGCTGAAAACATTTCACAGAAATAGGCAGAATTGTGATTCATACGTGATCAGCATCGCCCTTTGATAGTTTGATCTGAGGTTCGAGAGTCTGGATGTAGTATGGCAGTAATATTCTGTCACTATGTTCAGTCAGCATGCTGCTCCTCTGTCAGTCATTGTATTAGACTCGCTCTGAGATAAATGGTTGAGACTGGTCAAACCGGGGCCTGGCTAGCTGGTAATCTGAGTCAGTATGTGGGGGGGGGGGGGTTGACGAATCTGCCAGAACCAATGAAATATGAGCTTACAGATTCATCGGATTCCTATAGGCTAGACAAACTCACCCTTACCTGCAGTTAACACAATGTATTTGGCGGTTTACGGCTTCATATACAATATATCTGTAGTCTGGAAAAACCAGACTTCATTGCAACACAATCTTAAGCAACATAACGATTCATCTAAAGGATGGGGAGGTCAAAAATCCTTAAAAGCTAGAATTCAAAAGAAGTTGTGAGTCATTTGTGTTAAGACAAAGTCAAATTCAGTTTGAGTCATCAAATTAACCGTGACTCAAAGCCACACTTCTGTTTGGTACCAAACAAGGAAAAAACAATGTGAGAGCAGATTCACACTAAATTGTATACAGTATGGAAGAAAAGCATTGCTGCACTTATCAATGGGTTTGATGGTTTAAGTGTATTAAACCTCTGCACCCTGACTGCACCCTCGACACCAATCTTTGGGTGTAATCATGCACAGCTGTATGTTTTGAATTGCTCAACATATAAACATTGAGACAGCATGAAGTAACCACTTGATTGCAACACAAACAGAATTGTTAATCTGGGTGTAGTTGCTGAAAAACACTCTCCTGGAAAGTAGACAGTAAATTTCCAGCGTTGGTCTTACCGATCATGGCGAACAGGTCCGAATGGTAGACCGAGCAGTTTCTGTGTTTGCTCTTATCCAGGTTGGGCCGGTACAGGATTCGGGTCACCGTTAGGCCGAAGTAGGCTCCAAACGTGTGGATGGTCATGGAGCCTCCGGCATCCTTGGCCTGAAACAAACAGCCACAATCTGCTTTGAAAAATGATAAATTAGATATATTTTATGAACAGCAATGTTTTATTCCCCAATTTAGTTTTTCAATTTTGTTAATTAGTCTCTTGCAGACTGCAGTTTCACACTGCAGATCACACAACTGACGGAGATATTTAGCCAATTACTGCAACAGCATGTGTTTTTGCAACTCACCCCCAGGACAGACAACAGGATGTACTCGTTGACTGAAAACAATGTGACCTCAAATATCGCCATGACCAGCAGCTGGACGGGGCTTGTTTTCCCCAAAACGGCTCCAAATGAGATGAGCACAGCGCCGGTGCAGAAATCAGCATTAATCATACTGGAAGAATCAGAGTTTGATAAGAAAGACATCACTATAGTAGCTTATGCAGGGCATGGACAAAATAATAAATGTTGCATAATGTTCTGTCAGGTTTTCGCTTCAACACGATGGATATTTTTGAAGTTTTATAGATTGGGTTGTTTTCATCAAGTGACAAAAGCTAAGTAAATAGCTAAGTATAAGAGAGAGTGACTTGTTTGTGTCTTTGTGGACTTTCAAACATGTCTCAGGATGTTTGCAGACCTGCTCTAAAATGTAAGAACTTAAATAAAGTAGTTTACAGATTTTGCATGGTCAACATATTGTTTGTACAGTATGTATGATGTGTCAGGGTTTGTGTATTCATACATGTACAGTAGGATTATATACCTCTCCACCCCAATGTGGATCTTGCCCCCATGCATTCCATGGAAGAAGCCCTGCATGAGCGTAGCCCACTGCAGAGAGAAGGCCGCGATCAGGAAGTTGAAGCCTACGCTGCTGAAGCCGTAGCGCTGCAGGAAGGTCATGAGGAAGCCAAAACCAATGAAGATCATCACGTGCACATCCTGGAAACCTGCACAACGTAGAGAACACCAGTTGAGAATATGTAGTTCTTAAGTCAGGGGGACCAATTCTTTGTTAGTTGTATGTTACTTCACGTAGTAAAAAGACAAAATGGACCCAGAAGACAGACGGTTCGAGAGAGTATGTTGACCAAAACGCAAAATTAAATGTAGTGAAAAACTAATTACACAAGTGGAGGTCCACAAGGCTCAATTATGGGCCCACTACTTTGAAGCAGCAACTCTTCTTTTGAGAAGCTGGAACAAGATGTTTGGCATAGGGCTTTTAAAAAGGACATGATTCATTGAATATCAAAATTGCTAATACTTTTGTTCATTACCATTACACCTATTATCAGCTATGATATAAATTTACATTTGGAAAAAGTGTAAAATTCAATAAATTTTTGTGAAAGCAAAAATATTGTATCCTCCCACTGATTCGGATCCGCGCCAAAAATCAAATCGGTTCTTGGCCCATGATGCACCTTTCCACCAAGTTATGAAAAATCGGGAAAGTAAATATCATAACACTGCTGTCCTAATAGGCCTAGTTGTTAAACTTTAACTTCCCTCTTGGTCCCTTTTGATGTTAACCTTAGTTATTGCATAAGAATTAAAGATGAAAACTAATCGGTTCACCAACTTGTTTGACAACCTAACATTTCCTTTGATACTTTTACAATGAAAAGCCTTGTGGTAAAGTGCCAAGAGCACTTAAATGAGGATACCAGTCATTAAGATTGACCTCATATCTGCTCTTCAAATACCTCTATCAACAAAACACCTGATAACTGCCAACACCAACAACTACTGAGTCACTTGAGGCTTTGTCATTGAAAACAGCCTGAATGAGCGCTGTTGAATAAGATTTATTCAAAGGGGACTTCAGGTTCAGCTGTGACTGAGGCCTGCCCAGCAGTCTTCCTCACCGATATTCATGTTAAGAAACTCATTTCCAAAATATAGCTGGTCCACCGTATAAATGACTGGATAATGAACTCCACAGGCAAACTGTCCACTTCCTCCCTCATTGTCTTGGTTAGAACAGTTTGTGAGCACTGCTTTCTAACTCTCCTTATTTGTCCCAAACAATAATGCACTGTGCCGTGGCTGCGGTCACCATGGTGACCGTTCATTGGCAAGGCCGGTGGGAGGTGTTGCCAGTGTCCCCATTGGCATTTTGGCCCAGATACACGCACTGATATCCAGGAGGACCCCATACAATCAAAGCAATGACAGGCTCTGCTGGGCAGAAGTAGAGTGTCATTTGAGTTGTGATGAAGCTAAACTTGCTGATGTTCTCATTAAATTTGATCATTTTCAGGCCATGAATTTCAACATGAGATTGTCGTTTTCCCTAAATTGTTTCACACCGTAAAGATAAAAATAAGTATAAGCTCATTTTGACTATCATGGTAAAGTAAACCTGATGAAATCTGCTAAATAATGTCTTAGTTGTCTCTTAGAAAAAAAAGACAGTTCACACTATCACAAAAAAAAAAAAACAACCTTGGGATTAGGTTATTAAAAGTCAAATATGGAAATATCAGCATGGCTGGAAGCCACTCTGGCAAAGAGGTAGAATGTATTACGTTATTCCAACAGGCTGAGATAAAATGTAACAGACTTTGAAACAAATTGAAAAGTTTAAAAAACTACCCCACTGTGCAATTGCCCCCCCAAAAAAGCTCCCATACGTAGTTTGTTTAAGCGGCAATTACGTCTCATTAACAATTAAAGTGGCGGCACCCTCTAGTGGCCTCTTAATTATTGCAGAAGCAAAGCAGGAAGTAAGGTTAGGAAATTAGTGTCCCAGGTTTGTGTTTCATTTAAAAAAATTGTTTTGTTTTTACTTTAATAAAAACTGAAGCATAGATGTGTCACATTCTGCACCACATGCTAAACCAGAAATTAAATGAGTCCAACAGATGATTTTAACCCAAAAAACGTTCTTTTAACCCTGAATTTTGAGCCAATTTTGACCCACCCCATAGTCCAACTAAGACTGTCCTCTCCTGAAAACGCTCCCATAGGTTGTTGTGTGACCTCCGTTTTACTTCAGGTGATCTGCTGCACATGAGGGAGAGTTGCGAGGCATATTATTTACAAGCTGCCCGATAACCTGGAGTCTGAACTCGCCTGTTTATTGTACAGTTTTCTCCAAGCGTGCAGGATGGTGGTTGTGTAAACAGCACTGAAACATGAAGGTGAACTTCTGTGTCAGAGCCGGTGACAGATAGGGTGTCTGATTACAGATCGTCTACAGCCACTGACCTACCAACTTTCAGCAAGTTTCTCATCTTTTGACCGGGCCTTTTGTCTGTGCATAACAGCAGAAGTGTGGTCCGTTTTATGAAAACATGTTAGGAAACGGGCTGAAATGTTCAACTTTGACACAAACTGCAAGTCTCATCCTGTGTTCTATGAACGGTCAATACCAAGACCCCGGTCTAGCTAACCTTCACAGCAGTTCAGTTGCCCAAATGCAGATTTATGGTTGTATGGAGGCTCTACGCAGAGCGTACGCCATCTTAAGTTATACCTGTGCGCCGTGTATCTCTTTAACAGCAGGGCCGGCCTGTATGTTGGAGAGTGTGCAGAGCAAGGAGAGATGGGAATATTTGGACACACGCAGGTTAATGAATCTGAATTTCTAGTTTCAAGGCAACGCAAACAACTTTTCTAGCTGCCATAAAACTCATGACTTAAACCATGTAGTGCTGTATGAGTTGCGGCTCCGTGCCAATGTCAGAGGTCATTCTTACGTTCATTTTAGACATGGGTACTTCCGCTCTTATGTTGGATTTTGATTGCACTTTTGTAAAATAGTTAGAAAAACTCCTATCATCCACTTCCCATATAGTCTTCAAAAACCTATTTTGTGAAGGATTGGAATCATTTTGTGAATCTTTTGATTCCTTATTGTTCCCCAGTAAAGCCTGATTAATTCATTTTAACGCATCTAAATGATTTCAACTTGAGAAGAAACATGGGAAACCATGAATCTGAAAAATCGTTCCAGTCCATTCTGTGAAAACTACAAACAAAGCCTCTCTCATCCATAATAATTTTTATCAAAATTTGTTACACTGTTCGGTTTTTATATAACCACCCTTGAACCAAGCCTTTCCTCTGGATCCCCTTTCTTATCCATCTACTCTCATATCATCTAAGTGAATGGAGCGATTGTTAGAGAATGTATACATCCTTGTTAAACCAACTGGAACATTGTGAGCTATAAACCCTTGTTTGTCACCCTCGTGACACTTTGTTCTTCAAACTTGTTACACCTCTCAGAATTAATTCTGAGAGGTCGAGCCAGTAGATGATATGATAGGATACAAACTACCAAACAGTCAGGATCAGATTAACTGTTTTGACAACCTACAAAACCCTGCAGGTTGTCCAGCCTGAGGTTGTATGCTTTAGTTCCAGGTGAACAAGTTGGTGAGTGACAGTTAGCTGCCTGCAGGGCGAAGGGTTGCATGTTGGGAGATTTATAAACAAGGATATACATCTTCCTTTAGTTTCTCCGCATCGTTATGTCTGCCACCCCACTTGGGGGAGAGGTGGCCAGGTAACGTCTGACCTGTTAAACGCACTCTTACCAACCCTCAGTCATCTTAACTAAGGTTGATTTGTTAAGGTGGAACTGTAAGAGATGAGGGGCTCAGAGAATTGCATTATGCATTTCAAATACCATGTTATGTTGCATGATTAGATGAATATCCACTTTTTAAGAAAAGGGTTGAATAAAAAAAATTCTGACATCTGAAGTCTGAAATTCAAACTTTACACTAAGTTCATTGTAAGCAGAACATGCAGCCTTGTATTTGGTTAAGATTAGCCAATGCCAGTCATGCCGTATTATGAGACAACGTGCCCGTGATCCTACATAAAAACAGACTTGTGGAGCTTTTGCCGGTTTTTGTGGAGTTTTTCCTCAACCCCAACTTTAAAAAGTTAGGTAACGAATGACAAAGGATGCTGACTAAGTCTCGGTTTTGGACACGCTGCGTTGTGAGTGAGACGTTTTGTGTAGTCATTTTTCATCTTTTCATGATTGTGGTGTTAGTCTGTGGGTGACATTTTGCAGGTGAAGGCCAGGGGGGTGGGGGGGTGCCCTAGGCCTGTGCGGCCCATTTGGTAATCCATTCATGCCAACGGGGAAAAACAATTTCTGTGCAGCAAGTTTCAATAGTAAAAATATATTTTATCAAAGCTGTAATGAGCATTTAA
This sequence comes from Etheostoma nigrum, assembly GCA_029931835.1. Classification (NCBI taxonomy): domain Eukaryota; kingdom Metazoa; phylum Chordata; class Actinopteri; order Perciformes; family Percidae; genus Etheostoma; species Etheostoma nigrum. The sequence continues at coordinate 3,092,082 of CM057242.1, forward strand.
CAGCCTGTAATCTGCACCCAATCTTTCCCCTCTAGCCTGTGTGGGAATAAAGCCCCACCACCTCAACTATCCATAAAAATATAATGATATTAATGATCAATGATCTGCCTCCATGGGACGGCAGTGGACTGGAAGTCCTCTCTAGAAAATGTTCACTGAACAAACTTAAAAGAATGGGGTGTGTCCCAATTAGGGAAACCAGAGCTTAGCTTCTCGTCGCTTCACACAGAATACAACATTCTCTCTCCCCCGACAAGTTCACAAGAACATATATATCCAAATATGTAAATAGTTGGGGCATGCTTGCAAGAATGGCACACTTACAGTAAAAATCACTGAGGGAGCATGTAAGAGAGGAAAGCATCATGTTAGTGTTAGAGAAGTTAGGCATTATAAGACAACAGCTGTTGGAAAAGACAGTAAAATGTGATTATTCTTCAATGCTAAAAAAGTACACAGGAAATGGTTCTTGCCAAAATGACATTAGTATTTGGTTCTACTGCTAAAGATTAATCCCAGATTGAAGTGTAAGAACAGTTACCACCCCCTCCCAGATTTATCACCTTTGTGTTGCTCTTTATAACTTAATCATGTTGGGATTATATTTAAAGACTTTTCACTAAAAAGGCTAAAAGCTGCATTATCAACAGAAACTAACAGAAAATTTCCAAGTTGTATTTAAACATTTCTTGGCTTGGTTATGATCCGGTTCCGGTAAAGGTATAGAGGTGGAAAGGCATTGGGTTTTTTACTTTTTAAATTACTTTTTTTCTCCAAAAAAAGTAAAAAACATATTGATAGAGTAATTGTACTGCAATTAGTTAAACGCCTTAAGTATTTTAAAAGAAATTGCAATGTGCTTGAAGCCTGATCACACAGATATGAAAATCTGCAACACTCCAGTTTTATTATTAAAGCACCCATTCCTCAATGTTGCTGTAGATGTTAGTTTAGAAACCTTACATCCAAAAACTCATTAAGAGATTGAAATCAAAGCACCCTGACCCTAAGACCTCTGACCCGACACCTCTTGACGTCTACTCACTTGGGTAGCGGTAGTAGAAGTCGTTTTCATATTCGGAGTGGCCCTCAGACTCGGCGTGGCCCTTGTGCTCGGTGTTGTTATCATGGTTGAACCTGTTGTGCCATTCCTTGGCGTCCGTCTCTTCGTCATACTGCACCAGAACGCCGAAGAGGATGATGAGGATGATCTCCAGGATGAAGCAGATGATCGGCAGCTTCAGCCGCATGTTGGTCGCCGAGTCAGTCATGTTTTCCTCCCTGTTGAGCTGAGGAGAGGCTGCCTGAGGCTCGACCTTAAGGGACAAAAGGGGATTAAAAGATCCAGCAAAGAAAATTTAAACTGTCTCACTCTCTCTCACACACACCCCCCCAGGGATGTCCTTGGTGCAGAGACAGGAGGCTGGTGTGTGTGAGTGTGGAAGAAGCTCAGACACACACAGAGCTGGTCTTACATTTGTTTTTGTTGGGTCACACCTACTGAAATAGGCCTGCCTCTCCATGAATATGGGGAGAACCTTTTAGGCCCTCCCCACTACTACAGAACTTAAGGTGGACTAGTGTAAAGTGCTTTAGCTCATCTTATAAATCCATATAATCCATTACTGTGCGGCCACAGCCAGGATTCTTTTTAATAGTATGCACAAAAACCGCCAGTTTACTGCACAAGTATTCACCCGTTCTTATAATTAATGTGTAGGAGAGCGTGCTAGCTCATTTTGTATCATAATGACAAGGTCATGAAAATATTTTACTGAAGCGTTGGGTGAGAGAGGAAGGGAAAGGTGGATGCGCTCAGAGAAGACAGCTGACAACGAGCCTGTACGGAGATGTGAGCAATCTGTGCGCCATGTAAAAATCTCCCGAAAGACATCAAAACCGGATGAGCCTCATGACTGCAAGCTTCATCTTTATGTCCACGATAACACGATTCAAAACACGATTCGAAGCTAGCATGCGACTGTGGAGGCTGAGTATCGGCTAAACCCACGGACGATACTCAGCTTCTAAAAGCAACTGGTTTATACAGCTCGAGTCATAAAAATGATTACTTATATTAATATTGGATGGGTTGTTGGTGAAATAACGTTTACTTATTGAGAAAGTGTGTACTGCGAACAGCAGAGAAAAAAAATGAGCTGCTGTGGGCTGCTGCGCCTGTGCGCATTTACGCATTATCTTTAAAAAAAAAGTCTGCTCCAGATCCAGCGATCGTTAATTTTACGATTTCTATGGCTTGATGGCGTGGGGGGGGGGAATGCTTTATTGCCTCATAGTCTAGAGAGGATAGACTGGGCGCAGATTACAGGCTGTAAAATGCTCATTACAGCTTTAAAAAAAATAAAAACATTTTGTATTACTGCTGCCGGCGCCACTGACCACAGCCAGCTTAATATAGTGGTCACCTCCTGCGATCACGTTGATTTTCTTTGACTTTTTCCCACACATGCTGTCCTTTCAAACATCTTTTACCTACACATAATTTAAAGGGTCCCAATCCTAAAGTCCGCCCTCGCTGACTCACGTTGCACGCACACTAAGTTGCTTTTGTTTTGTCTGTTAGTATCTCATAACTGATTTCTTTTGAGCTCACCATTTTTGCGGTCTGCAGACAGAGACGGTTCCAGGCAGAGGCCAAAACACGCCAAGTGGAGAAAGAGCTGTTTTAAAGCGGATTGGGCCTAATTGGACTCTACCACTACTCGCAGTGTCATGGGGGAGCTTCATTCTTTCTTTAGATAATAAGTCATTCTGTTTTGGTTAATGTTGAGAAAGATTTATATTTTGTGTGTGTTTGTTTTGTTTTGATTGTTATTTGTAGTTAAATTAGTACTAGTTCTGTTGTTCCTTTACCCCTTTGTGTTCAACCTGGTAGAGACAGTACTCCCCTGTGTTTCAGGTCAGATGCTCAACGTTTTCCCAGCTAACAATTTTGGGAATGTTTCCTGAAGGTTAGGTTTGGTTGTGTTTTGGTTGATCAGAAAGTTCCCCTAACGTTATCTTAACGTTGCAACCTTTAGAGACTGTTGCTAATGACTGTATGTTACTACAGCTTTCACCACTGTTGATGCATGGAGCGGCCATGTTGGATTTTGAGCCTGGAGTACTCAGAGGTTGTCTGACTTCCCAACTTGGAAATCCGAGTTTTGGGGGGTGTTTCCGACTTGGAAAATCCTAGCTCATTCTGCACGTGTTTTACAATAAACGCATAAGCCCAATAACCCTGACCACAGGAAACTGTTGACAACGCTAGCGTGGTTGGGTCATAACTACTGACTTGATGAAGCTTTTATAAAAACAACATTGCAAGGACACAGATGACCTTTTTTTGGACTCGTGTGAGAGTTGACTTATTCTGATATTTCTAAGCACTGCAGCCACATTTTGATATAAGCCGTCATGGCCAAACATACAAAAAAAGTCATCAACGAAAACAGTACACACTGGCCAAGAAATATGACACCTAATGCAACCTTGAGGTTCCTTGATGCGCTTTTAATAGTTTTTTTTGGACAACAACTGAGTTTTACGGCACATAAGGCTACAAAGACTGAAAATACATTTATTGTTGGTTATAATCTTTCTTTTTTGGGAATGTATTTATTGTAATAAAATGCTAGAATAATGGTTGCGGTATCCTTTACGCATTACTTGCTGGCCTCAGCTGTTTACTCAACTTGTTACAGATAACCACAATAGCATAGACCATTTACTCTGACTTCTACAGTCACAATAGAGGAAGGATGTGGGCATGGCGGAGCCTCTGGCGACTAGGAGACGACTGATTTAGATGTTATAAGCTCACTACAGTACAGGCTGGGGCTGCGGTTAAAGTAAGGGATGCATACTGTATATGTCTTCATTTCTCTTTCTTCTGTAAAGTTTGAAAAGAGATGTCACTTACACCTGTATCTGCGTCCTCCATCAGCAGACAGGCTTTTCTTTAGAAAGGTGAAAGAACTGACTGGCAGCAGGAATGTTGTTATGATTTTGGGGAATTCAGACTATTAATGCTTGAGACCACAGGCGTCAAAGACAAGTCATGAACTCTGCAGTGACTGAAGAAAGATCCTGTCTGTCTTCTCAGCATCCTGCTTCATGTCATGTGACAAACGCTGAGCATGTCGCTTTTAATACAAGATAAATCTATGTTCTATATCAGAGGTGGCGAAACCTCTTTGTGTTTATTGGTTGATTTTTGTTTTCAGCTGTGTTTAACATATTTCAGATAAGAAAAAAAATGCATTTGAATGCATCTGACAATACTGCCAATACATTTGCCAATTATTTTAAAATGAAAAATAATGTTTTGAGGACAGATTCTGCAACCTGAGGGAAAAAGGCGGCCACAGATCACCTTCCTCATTAACCCTTTCACTGCTGCATCAGATTGTTTGAAAGCCCCTTTAGGGACAAATGAGTGAAATAGTTGCTTTGAGAGGCCACAAACGAGTTCAAGCAAGACCTGAAAAGGAGAGTGAATAGCAAAGCCTGTCAGGTTTCCCACTGAGTCAAGCTGAGTAAGACAAAAAAGAACTACAAAAACTGCAATGTATTATTATTATTGTGTCATTAGATCTGGAAGTTACTGTTGTTGTGTGGCTTTGACAACCGAGCAGGGCTGTAGTACTCGAGTCCGGTCTTGGACCCCAGTTTCGTTTTTCTATGGTCCCGGACTTCTCTCAGACTCTCTAGTATTTGGACTCTGACTTGTCTCGGTCTCGGCCACTGGTCTTGCCCCATATGGCATTTGGTCTGGACCGAGTCCAGGTGTCTTTATTATGTTGATAATAATATTGGAGGGAAAATAAAACCCAAATTGATTGTCTTGATACTGTCATGCATAAGACCTTTTTTTCTGTACTGGACTCGCTCTTGACTTGGACTCAAACCTCTTTGGACACGGTCTTGACTTGGACTCGGCTAGTCCTGGTCCTGGACTTGTCTTGGGCTCAACTTGACTAGGACTCAAACCTTTTTGGACTCGGTCTTGTCTTGGACTCGACTAGTCCTGGTCCTGGACTTGTCTTGGGCTCGACTTGACTCGGACTCAAACCTCTTTGGACACGGTCTTGACTTGGACTCGACTAGTCCTGGTCCTGGACTTGTCTTTGGCTCGACTTGACTCGGACTCAAACCTTTTTGGATTCGATCTTGACTCGGACTCAAACCTCTTTGGACACGGTCTTGACTTGGACTCGACTAGTCCTGGTCCTGGACTTGTCTTGGGCTTGACTTGACTCGGACTCAAACCTTTTTGGACTCGGTCTTGTCTTGGACTTGACTAGTCCTAGTCCTGGACTTGTCTTGGACTCATGGTCACGTTGTTTGATCTGTTGATTCGTGTACACAGACACGTTCACGTTGTTTTTTTAATGGTGGTGAGCATGATTTTGAATGTATTTCAATGGGAAACATCGGCACAGGGAGGATGGTCGGGGTGGAGGATGGGTCAAACAACACAGGACTTTCACCCTAGGGGACCGGGGATCGTGTCCCGACGTGTGACGTGTCCTTTCCCCTTTCTTCTTTTCCTAAACCCAACCATCCTCTTGTTGTTGCGCGTCCCCCAGAAACCATGGCCGCCCTCCCGTGTGTGGCGTTAGATAGACGTGTGTGTATTAAAGCCTGATCTATCTTCCTCTATGCCATAAAAACACATAAATGAGCCACACCTTTGCAAAGAGCACCAAATGTGGATTTCTCCAATAAAGACTTTTACAAATAAAGTCATATATACTGTATATATATATATATATATATATATATATATATATATATATATATATATATATATGTGTGTTTTTAATTGTTTTTAGTTTCAGTAGTCAAGTCAAGATGACTACTGAAACTAAAAAAAAATGAAAGTAGGGACTAAAAGGGACTAAAAAGCTTTGGGCTGAGAGTATTGACAATGTTTACGCATATCTTTGTTTTGTATTTGTTCACAATAAGAAAAAAAATAAAAATGATGCCAGACTTGTCCTTCTGCCTCGGCTCATTGTTTTTTTCTCATGTATTTTAAGTTTTATCTTATCATTGCTATTTTTATATCATTTTAGTGGCATTTAGTTCTTCAGAATGTGTTTTACCGGACATTAAACATGTCATCGTGTTGACTAATGATGTAACAAAAGAAAACATTACCACATCATCTTCTTTCAAATCACAGATTACACATTTAATTATTTTTATTTATTTTATTAATTCAGGACAATGCACATTGATGAACATGTACAACAGTACACGTAAATGTGCCAGATTGTAGCCCGAGGGCTAATTTCCATCTGCAGTCCAATAGGCAGGTTGGAGTTACAGTAAAAAAGACATAGGATAGTAAGATTTAGTATATAAAAACAAGAAGAAACAAAAAGAAAAAGAAAAAACAGGACAATTCATTACTAAAAAAAAAATTTTAAAAATGGAAACACAAGTTAGCGGTGGTTACATGTTTGGTTAGCTCTAAGCCTCAGCTTTACCTGGCTCTTAAAGGAGGCCAAAGTGGGATACTCCCTATAGTCGGAGGAAGTGTGTCCCATAATGCACTGCCTTTAATAGATAGTGCATTATGGCTGAAGGAGGTTTTTCTGAACAACGGCTCTTGTGAAAGATAGCTGGGAAGCTTGAAAAAGTCAGTCAATCTTACAGTGCATGTGTCTACTTGCCATAAGCTGTACAGTCTATTTGTACTACATAAAGTATAATAACAGGTGTGTCTTTCATTCTAATCCTGAGAGACACGTGCAGGTGTAGTCGTTGGGAGAAGGCCATTAGTTTATGTCACAATTTTAAATTGATATTTCCCAGTAATCTAAAATCCCGAGCCTTAAGGACCTCTCTCGACAAGTCTCATCTTGTCTTTTCTCCTGAACGTCTGTCGTTCCTCATCGCTTTATCTCGGCCGTTAGAGTTACAGGTTTCACATAAATCAGCCTGAGGTTCACACACTGAGCCTCTTGAACTTTTGTCAGGCAATAGTCTCCCAGGGAAAACAGATTAAGACAATGACCTTTGACCTCCCACTTGTATCAGCGCGGTGGTTGACTATAAAACAGATGGTCAGATGCTTTTGCCGTTTGTTAGTGACGCAAAAAGTCTCCTTCATCGTCATAATGGCGTCATATTTAGACGCGCTTGGTCGGGACTCTTTTTGACGCTCTGGGTCAGTTTAACTGACATGTGGCACAAGAACGTAACTGCGTGGCATCAGCTGCGTTGTGTGTCCGTTTTTATTTTTTTTTATTTTCAGGTTTTATAGGTTAGAGCTCATACTGCGACTGGGCGACCCGAGGCCAGATAAGCGGATGAAGATGGATGGATGGAGGTTAGAGCTTGCACACTAGCTGCGTTTTCAGCGCGGCTCGAAAAATAGCACCAACGCTTATTTTTCACGTGACACGCAAGCGTGTTGGAAGCGTTTCCAGGCAAGATAGAATCCAAAAAGATGTCATTTTGACACAAATACATTCAATAAAAGACATTTTGATGTTTGAAAGTCTCTAGGTTATGATATAAATGCAGATATGTATTGACAGATCCCTATCTCGGGGAACAAGGGTTACATACGTAACCCGAGACGTTCCATTTGTACGCGGAGGTCGGATTTTCCAAGTCGGAAACACCCCCCAAAACTCGGATTTCCAAGTTGGGAAGTCAGACAACCTCTAAGTACTCCAGGCTAGAAAATCCAACATGGCTGTCCCATGCATCAACAGTGGTGAAAGCTGTAGATATATACAGTATATTGTAATTTAAAAAAATTATGATAAATAATTATCAATTTTCACTTTTGGCTTTAGTGTTATCAAATCGGTATATATGTATATACTGTATGTTTAACATGAAGTTGCTTGAGTTCAGTAAATTTCCACAACTCTCTCCCCATATTTCCAACAAGGGTGATCCAAATAGAATAGAATAAATCTTTATTGTCCACCAAGGTAAAGGTTTTCTTTGGCTCACTAGACCTACAGGACAACATCTCAGACATAGTAAGTAAAGTATGAAAAAAAAGATGAAATAAAAATATCACTATAAAAAAGAACAAATATGCGTAAATTCATTGTAGCAGGTCAATTTGATTGTCACTTGATTTGGTTGTGGCATTTGGAATAAAGGATTTTTTAAACACACTTCTTGCCTGAGGCACTCTGAAGGGCCTCCCACTTCAGGAGCCCAAACTGACAGGAAACAGGGTGTGGACCATCTGCAGTGTTTGTCTAGCTTTCTTCCTCATTCTGTGAAAAATTAATCAGGTGACCGAATCAAGTATTTACACAGAAAATCATTGTGATGTTAGTTTTTTTGTTTCCAAATGTTGGCAACCATACACCGACTCATGCTTAATCTTTTTCCCCCTTGTGCACACCATGCGACTTGATTGGAAATGATTGTTCCGGTCCCGTCAGATGACTTCGTAATGCCCTGGTGTGATTCAGGAGGTGATAGGCTTTTCTTTTTTAACTGTTGGAGAGATGCCAACACTCGCTGTCATTCCAGAGTTTACTCAGCGGTAGAAACTCGGGACTCGTGAGTCTCTTGCTAGTAAAATACACAAAGTCTCTCAGTGTCATGTCAGATGTCTTTTTGACATTCATGTCAGATTGTAGATATTACTTAACAATTCCTCAAATACTTGCAGCAGTGATATCCCTGTACTCTGTGTTAGTGGTTAGTCAGTTCCATCAAGCTAAAGGTTACAGTCTCTTTCACAAGGAAAAGTCCATTTGTCAAAACGTAGAACTTATGTAGGCCTAATGATTTGGATTTTGTTGGTTTGAATTACTTTTAAAGGTCCCATGGCATGAAGATTTCACGTTATGAAGTTTTTTAACATTAATATTAGTCCCCACTAACCTGCATATGGTCCCCCAGTGGCTAGAAATGGGCATCCTGGGTATCCTGCTCTACCTTTGAGAAAATGAAAGCTCAGATGGGAATCGATCTGGAATCTTGCCCCTTATTAGGTCACAAGGAGCTAGGTTATTTTGGGAAAGAGACTTCAAATACAGTATTAGGGGACCACTAAGGTCTATATAAAAGAGACTTCAGATACAGTATTAGGGGACCACTAAGGTCTATATAAAAGAGACTTCAGATACAGTATTAGGGGACCACTAAGGTCTATATAAAAGAGACTTCAGATACAGTATTAGGGGACCACTAAGGTCTATATAAAAGAGACTTCAGATACAGGATTAGGGACCACTAAGGTCTATATAAAAGAGACTTCAGATACAGTATTAGGGGACCACTAAGGTCTATATAAAAGAGACTTCAGATACAGTATTAGGGGACCACTAAGGTCTATATAAAAGAGACTTCAGATACAGTATTAGGGGACCACTAAGGTCTATATAAAAGAGACTTTAGATACAGTATTAGGGACCACTAAGGTCTATATAAAAGAGACTTCAGATACAGTATTAGGGGACCACTAAGGTCTATATAAAAGAGACTTCAGATACAGTATTAGGGGACCACTAAGGTCTATATAAAAGAGACTTCAGATACAGTATTAGGGGACCACTAAGGTCTATATAAAAGAGACTTCAGATACAGTATTAGGGGACCACTAAGGTCTATATAAAAGAGACTTCAGATACAGTATTAGGGGACCACTAAGGTCTATATAAAAGAGACTTCAGATACAGTATTAGGGGACCACTAAGGTCTATATAAAAGAGACTTCAGATACAGTATTAGGGACCACTAAGGTCTATATAAAAGAGACTTCAGATACAGTATTAGGGGACCACTAAGATCTATATAAAAGAGACTTCAGATACAGTATTAGGGGACCACTAAGGTCTATATAAAAGAGACTTCAGATACAGTATTAGGGGACCACTAAGGTCTATATAAAAGAGACTTCAGATACAGTATTAGGGACCACTAAGGTCTATATAAAGAGACTTCAGATACAGTATTAGGGGACCACTAAGGTCTATATGAAAGCATCCAAAGAGCACCATGTCATGGGACCTTTAACAAAAAAGTATGTTAAATCAAATGTGGGGCAAAGCAGCATGTTTGAGCTGATGGATCAGTGCACTAAACATCCGACTAATGTGCACAAATGAGGGATTCCAGTCAGGTTAACATATTTTTATATAGAGATTGTACAGTGTTGCACACAACAGGCAATGTTAAGCCAAAGCTGAAATATATCCTCATATCTCTGTCATAAATCAAAACAAAACTGTAGTAAATTCAAGCTGCTCAGTTAGATTAAATTGTCCATGTCCGACAACTTTCTCTGTTTATTTTTCACTGGATTAAGCAGCCTACTGCTAACTATTACGGAAACAACGTTGACTATCACAGCTGTAGAAGAAAAGAGTTAGGGAACAGGCACAAATATAATGACTGTGATATAATAATGGTTTAATATAATGGAGGTAGTTCAGTAATTGTAGGCACCTCAAAGCCAAAACACAGCTGCTAGCCTGCTGCTAACAGTCTTAATTTAGCTTGTTAGCATTAAAACATTTGGTTATTGGAATGAAACACATAGTGCAGCTAAGGCTGATGGGCATGTGGTCCAAAAAACCAAAGTGTTGGATTAGACAAATTAAAAGTGTGGCTTGATAGTGACACACACATGAATGTGCGACTCGTTTACTAGGTTGTTGTGACATTTCAGTAGAAAAACCTAAATTCCAACCTTAAGATGGTGCTAGAGGAAAAGTCAGAGAATCACCAAAGTCAGTAGGCTTCATCCTCAGGAAACCATGAAAGAAAACATAAAATATTACGGCAATCCATCCAAATGTTGAGATATTTCAGTCTCGGGTCATCTTGGGAAATACGGCACGTTGCTATGGATTAACCCTCGTGTTGTCTTGCCGTCAAAATTTAAAATCAACACTTTTATTTATGCTTTTTTTTTTTACATTTTCTTACATTTTTGTCCCTTTTTTCAATGTTTGTCACTTTTTTGACACTACGTAACACTAACTTATTAACTTTAGTTTTACAGTTATTTTTGGAATTTATGGTCAATAAACCTCATTTATAGGAAATTATCCCTAATGTTTGAGTTAGAAAAGCAGAAATTAGGAATTATTGAGACTAAAATTAAAGGAATGGATGTTGATGATAATCACAGACTGGAATATGTCAACTTTTACTCAATACTATTTCAAAAACACTTCCATTTGTTTTACAATGCTATAAAATTGATTAAGACGCCCCAAAACTAATGAAAGTAGAGATTTGTACTTGCCAAAGAGCCAATCATGTTATTTTGGGTAGTTAAAAAGAACGTTGATATAGGAAAACGGGTCAATTTGACCCGAGGACAACATGATGGTTAAGGCAGTAAAATGTTTAGCTCCACTCTGACATTAAAGTGTTTCTCACGCCCCTATATCAAAATAATATATAATGTGATATGTATATCATATAATATAATGTACCAAATGGCAAATGCCAGTTAGTCTGGAAGTGGGACAATTCATTTTTGATTTCCATGGGAAGGGCGGCTGTGGCCCAGCGGTAGAGGGGTTGCTCTCCAATTGGAAGGTTGGTGGTTCAATCCCTGGCCCTGCAGTCCCATGTCGAAGTGTCCTTGGGCAAGACACTGAACCCCGAGTTACCCCCGATGCGCATTGGGGTGTGAATGTGTGTGCATGTTTATCTGATGAGTAACCTTGTACGGCAGACTCGGCCACAGTGAATGAATGTGTGTGTGAATGGTGAATGTATCCTGTATGATGCAAAAAGTGCTTTGAGTAGTCGTTAAGACTAGAAAAGCGCTATTATAAATACAGCACATTTACATTTACAAATCAACGACCATAGTCCAAAATGTATCTGGACTGCGACCAATGTCGACAGAACCTACAGCGTTATCACGAGAGACTTTTGTGGAATCAAAGACTCAAAACATAACCAATGTGGCGAACTTGTGGAAGACTTTTTGTCTATTTTTAGAAGAAGTGATGGTCTAGCATCAACATGTCTGTCACAGAGAGAGTGAATTTAACATAGTACTTCAACAGAAAGTCTTTCAACCACACTCCTCTTTACTAAGATGGCTTAGTTTGGCCCCCCCAAACAGCATTTTGCATAGGACCCGCCAAAAGCTAAAAGTCGCTGGAAGTTGTTAGTTATTGTCTAAAACGCGCCCCATTCAAGATAAACGGTTGTTATTCGGGTCTGTTTTGGCTGGAGACCTGTCTGAACGGGAGGGGGACCAGACATATCTACCAGAGGAACAACAAAAACACGAGCTTGCAGAATCGGCTGGTTCCCAGGCTCCAGAGGTCCAATGGAAACTGATTCATTTAGTTTGAGCACGGTTGTGTCACCTGAGTCTCATCTGGGAAGCTCTGGTTAGCGTGCCACAGATTATTTATTTTTGGCTGTGGAAGTGGAGGCTTCTTGTCACGCCATCAGTGCAGGCTGGCTCCAGGGCCTCACTGATAACACAATCAGCCAATCAGAGGCGACGCGGGAAGGCATCAATAGTAAAACCATGGAGGCTACAAGTGGGCTTGGCACCAGATTGAAACGAGATAAACACAAGACCGAGCCTGCCTGTTATGTCACAGAGATAACATACTGTACATTCAGAAGGTGAGACAGGTATTTCACACTTAACTTGCTAATGGACAGAGGAGCTATTATACTGTACTGTGGGGGCTTTGGGGGGCTTGCACGCTCCATTTAAACACGTGTATGTGTGCAATGCAAAAACATCTTTCTTAACCCTTGTGTTGTCTTTCCGTCAAAATTAAAATGAACACTTTTGTTGATTGTTTTTATCGATGTTTTTAACTTTTTCTCATGTTTTTTGTCTCCTTTTTCAACATTCTTGACGCTTTTTTTCAATGTTTGTCACTTTTTTGACGTTTAACACTACGTAGCAAACTTATTAAACTTATTAACTTTAGTTTTACAGTTATTTTACAGCTGAGCCGTAGCGGCGTGCAGGCAGAGCAAGCAGCCGCAAGACTAACCTAGTGATCCAGACTAACCTAGTGATCCAGACTAACCTAGTGATCCAGACTAACCTAGTGATCCTGACTAACTTTGTGATCCAGACTAACCTAGTGATCCTGACTAACCTAGTGATCCAGACTAACCTAGTGATCCAGACTAACCTAGTGATCCTGACTAACCTAGTGATCCTGACTAGTGATCCAGACTAACTTTGTGATCCAGACTAACTTAGTGATCCAGACTGACCTAGTGATCCAGACTAACTTTGTGATCCAGACTAACCTAGTGATCCAGACTAACCTAGTGATCCAGACTGACCTAGTGATCCAGACTAACCTAGTGATCCTGACTAACCTAGTGATCCAGACTAACTTTGTGATCCAGACTAACTTAGTGATCCAGACTGACCTAGTGATCCAGACTAACTTTGTGATCCAGACTAACCTAGTGATCCAGACTAACCTAGTGATCCAGACTGACCTAGTGATCCAGACTAACTTTGTGATCCAGACTAACCTAGTGATCCAGACTAACATAGTGATCCAGACTAACCTAGTGATCCAGACTAACCTAGTGATCCAGACTAACCTAGTGATCCAGACTAACATAGTGATCCAGACTAACCTAGTGATCCAGACTAACCTAGTGATCCGGACTAACCTAGTAATCCAGACTAACCTAGTGATCCAGACTAACCTAGCGATCCAGACTAACCTAGTGATCCAGACTAACCTAGCGATCCAGACTAACCTAGCGATCCAGACTAACCTAGTGATCCAGACTAACCTAGCGATCCAGACTAACCTAGTGATCCAGACTAACCTAGTGGCCTGTGCAGGACTTCACTGTGTGATAGGTAACCTAGCAACGGTGATTATGAGCTTGTCCTCAGAATGAATATTTTGGTAGGAACCAAAGTTCCCATAGTATGTTTCTCCGGGGTCAGCCAGCGCGAAGGACGTCTATATTCCGATTGGCGGCTAGCTTTAGCCGCTGAACCGCGTCATGGCTCATTACCATAAAGTTGAAAAATTTCAACTTTCTGATTGACGCTCAAAACGCCCAAAACGCATGTCGGGTCATTTCTCTCTTCTTGTTGTTATTACCAGGGTTGGATTTTACCAGTGAGTGAGAGCGGTGCTTTCTGTGAGACATCATGACACATTTGTTAGTTTTCTGGCACACTTTTGTCGAAATTCACTACAGATATGACATTATGACAGATATGACAGGTATATAGTACATTATTTTGCAAGCTATTCGGATGAGGGAGTAGGTTGGGGTGGATGGCCAAGTCCTAAAAATCAGGGCTTTCGAGTAGGGGAGCTGTCCTTGCTGCATTGCAACCACCTTTTTTTTTGTACATGTGTGTTTCTGTATGTGGCTTCCTGTGTGTGGTGTACTGTATTTGGCCTTCTTTAGGACTTTTCTGCGAATATGAGCGACTGTATGAGAGGTTTCCTGTGCACACTATGAAATGGAGTTCTGCCGGCGCCACCAGAAAGTTGACTTATCTCTCTCCAGGATCTGCTCTCAGATCTAAATCTACCTGCGTGACGATTACAAAACTAACTGCAAGTGGTTAAAGAGCCTCAGGCTCATCAGAAATCACTCAATGTTAAGGACATTAGGTCAAATGTTTGCTCTCCTGTTTTGTTTTCATAGACGAATGCCTAGATTATGCATGACTAAACAAAGGGTCATGTTCTCTTATGCACAGAATTTGTAAGGACGGGGTAGGTGTGTCTACACAGGTGACCAAGATCTGAATCCTGGATCTACATTCACACTTTATTTATTCTGCAGACATGAAAATGCCATGCAACGCAAGCCACAACAAATGAAAGAGAACATGTTTTGCTATTCTTTAAGGTTTACAGTAGGTCGTTGGGTTTAGTCAGGTTTCTACCAGAGTTTCTACCTGTCTCCTTATGCCCCCTTCCTGAAAAAACACAGTCTGCATTATTGGGTCTTCTGCATCTGCGCTCTCTGAGCCCCTGTCATTACAGCCGGGGAATGACCGTTAACGTACTTTCTACCAATGTGTAGTTGTGACATCACAAACGTATGGCTGTGTGTATTTTTCTGTGGATTGAGCGCTTTGGATACTTTCACAGTTTTTATTTTATAGAGCACGTCAACCTGCTTAATAGTGACAAAAGACATGGAAACCTTACTTTTTACAATATGGGACCTTTAAGGAAGCGCCATGTGGTTAGGTATATCGAAGTTTATCTACCCAGCATGCATCACGCTGTTGCACCTGGTGAAGAACTCATAAAGGAAAGAATAATGAAATAGCGAAAAACAATGCAACGCATCACTTAAGCAGTAGCACTTATTTTTTTATATTCCCAACTTGTATATACTATATAAAAATATTTGTTCTTGTATTTTATCCTAGTATTATTTCATGTATATTGTATGTGTGTATATTAAATCCTAGTATTTAATTTATATTTATATTCTGTGTTGTGTGACTGATATTTTGCTGCTGTAACAATATAATTTCCCATTTTATTGGGATCAATACATATCTATCTATCTATCTATCTATCTATCTATCTATCTATCTATCTATCTATCTATCTATCTATCTATCAAACATAATCTCATATATGTCCCTGCTCCACAAAAATTAAACTACACTTTACGGGGATGCTTACTTCCACAGTATTTTTACAGTATCGCACCGTGACCGGCTTTATAATCACCAAAGACATGGAAAACTCACTTTTTTCAATATGGGTTTCAATATTAAGGAATTCATAACGTGACAGGACTCCTGAATGCCCCAGGTGAAATCCTCATAACCAAGAGAATAATTAAGTAACGAATAAAATTCTCCAGAAATGCTGTTTCCATTTTTTTTCTAGAAACACAGAAAACTGCGCCTGTATCAATTAATCATACCTGTATCTGCTCCACTGTTGTAGAAAAATGTTTAAATGCATAACGAAGGGTCAAAGGTGAAATCCAGTTTTTTTCAGACTACCTAACCTAACATGTTTGAGGTATGCAAAGCTAACAAAGGTACCCGCATTTACCAGCATGAATAGCGGGGGGAGGGGGGGGGGCGTAACAAGAACATTTAGCTTTCTAAATGTAAAGAGGGTAAATCTTTCATTAAGCACAAAAGACTGTCCCTTTCAGGGGCAGGGGCATCTGTAAGAAGGTCAAAAATGTCCCAGGGGTTAGTATTAGTCTTTTAGTCTTCACAGGAGGATCCTTTCAGAGGTGTGGAAAGGTTCTCAGAAAGTACTTTTACACATGAGGCCGCCTTCGTGACCTTGCCGCTTGTCATGCCTTGCATCAACAGAGTCACGCGCCAGTGCACCACGCTAACTGATACTGATAGGGGCTGCAGACAGGCCCAACCTGCGCCCTTATCAGCCAGCGTGGATGGGAGGGACGCCCGGGCATTCAGCACTTCAGTAAAAGACACATGCTGGTAATGGCAATGTAGATTTGTTGAAAATAAAGGCGGCTTCCAAATCAACAAGTGAATCATAGCCCCGCTCTCTTTTTCGGGAGTGTAACCTAATACCAAGAACAAATCCATCATCCATCAATCCATCATCCATCAATCCATCATCCATCATCCATCACCCATCAATCCATCATCCATCAATCCATCCACTGGCCACTTGTCCGGGGTTGGATCGCAGGTTAAGCAGCTCCAGCGGGGGGCCCCAAACTTCCCTTGCCTGACTCCCATTAACCAGCTCTGACTGAGGGATCCTGAGGCGTTCCCAGGCTAGGTTGGAGATATAATCTCCTCCATCATCAAATCCATCAATCAAATAGAAATGAAGTGTCAGAGAGCGCTCCAGAGCCAACAGAGTTCCCCTGCAGGCTGTAATACTTTACGTTACGAGAATGAGTGACAAAAAGCTCAGGAATTACTCGTTCCTTTAAAAGAGAAACATCTATCATCTAAGGCTTTCAGGTTAGGGCTTGGTGTTTTTTTTTTTTTAAAGAATTCTTTAGGCCTTTATTCTATAGGACAGCTTTAGAAAAGAAAGATGGGAGAGAGAGGGGGAAGACATGCAGCAAAGGGCACCTGCTGCGTCAAGGACTGGGCCTCTGTATGTGGGCGCATGCTCTACCAGGTGAGCTACCCAGGCGCCTTTGATATTTATTTTTTTTACGTTCATTATAAAAAATCACAATAAACATTTTGCATTATAGGATTTGTGTTGAAGCTATCACATGAGAACACATCCTCATACCTAGACAACATTACAGGTAGATTACCAAAGACTCCCAAAAACGACACATGCAACTATGTGCTGCTGCACAGTGGCATTTCGATTATGTGAGCGTTTTATTTAACACTTTTGAACAGGTAATTAAAGTTGTAAAACGAAACTAGTTACTAGTTCAGTTTAAGCAACAAAATCACTTACATAATGGTTAATACAAGCATCAGGGATTGGCCTTCAGCTATAGTGCGTATAGTTTCTGTTTCCCCTATGAGGAATTCTAAGTAATAACAATTCTGTCAGTGCACCCAGATGACACAAGCCCCATCCCCTCCTCCTCCTCTTCCTCCACGCAGTTGCTAGTAGCCAAGGAGGACACGGAGGATTTAAAAAAGCATGATGGAGGTAATTATTTTCACTCGAGCGCAAAAGTCGCCAGACAACAGAATCTTCTAAACAAAGTCATACAGAGAAATACAGAGAGAGTTGTGTGACTGTCGGTCGTTATGAGCTGATTGAACAATGGACACATATGGTTGTTTTTCTGGGTGAAGACAGGCTCCATATGATGATGTATCTTACTAAAACAAATGCCTTTGGCTTAATGATTTCCATGCACAAACTACTGAACAGGTTTTTCTTTCTTCCAGAAAAGACGACGGCATCATGACACAACGTTTTCACCCTGGTGTTTTGTCCTCATGTTCAACTTCTGACCTTACTTCATACCTTAGTCAGGATGAAACCACAGCTCAAACTGTGAGCCTTTGGAAGACAAGCGCTTATACAGTCTGCATACAGCAGAGGGCAATGTGTGTGCTGCTCATTCACCAACATGTGTGGTGCTGATTGTAGAGAGAGAAGAGAGAGGAAAGCTACAGTAAAATAAACAACTAGGAAGAGTAACAGCTGTCGTTCAGAACTGAGAATATGAAGAAGAGATTGGAGACAAAGAGAATTAAAATGGTCGTCCAGGAGAACGAGTTATCCGAAAGAACACTAAAAAGGAGTTGTTCTCAAATTCTAAAGACTTTGAGTTTTATAGAGACAAAGTCTGAACCCCCTCCAACAGCTCCGTAGTCTCCAGCTCACCTCACAATGCAACTATACTCCCATGGCTTTGTATTTTGAGTTTCACCTCATGTAAAGTCTTGAGGTGAAATACTAACAAAGCCTTATTACTGGCGTGTTCATCAGTTTTTAGTGTTTTTTTCTTTTTTTAATTTATACCTTGCAGCAAGGGTGTCCCTTTGGGTTCAACACTGGGTTGAGATCTCCACTATTGAGCAAAGTTGAAATTTTGCGCATATCAAATACTTCATTTCCTGCATTCTGGTGAGTTTTTCTGCAACAATGTGTGCCTTTCCTGCATCAAGTTATGATGCAAATGTCTTCATTTACTGTATTCAGAGATGGGAAGTACTGTACTGTACTGATTTTTCAGATATTTTTACTTTACTATTTATTTTTTTAGCGACTTTTTACTTTTACTCCTTACTTAAAAGTGAGAGAAAAGAAAAAGAGACTATCTGTCCGGAGGATAATCAGTGGAGATCGTGTGTGTGCGTCTTTGAGAACTGTAAGTCGTATAACTGATGTTGTCAGTTCATTTAAGCTTGTTGTTGTATTGGTCTATAGTTCTGGCAATTTAAAAGTCTTCACGTGTTACCTAGGTTACACCTGTTACCTAGGTTACACCTGGCTGTTGATTCGATATAATTGTTGAACGCCCTTGCTCATTAAGATAATGTAATTAATAGTGGGTTTATTGTTATTATTTACTAGCATATATGATTCGTATGGTAGCCTTTCCAATGTTATTTATTTCGGTTATTACCATACACACAAACACACAGCCATAGCAGAGCTACCCCCCCATGTTTATACTGATGCTTGATTGTAATGAAGCATCATCAGAGAGAAGTTGTCTCCGTCCGTGTTTTAACAGACACACCTGGGACCAAGCTGGAGACCAGTATCAGCTTTAAATCCAGTCCTAATCTAGTCCTCACTAAATTTCAAATCATTTCACTGGAGTTAGTTATTATTTTTGTGTCATCAATACCAAATTTAATCTAATTGGATGGTAATATACAGACTTCTCACAGAATCACAACTGAATTCATATCTTGCTACTCGGTCAGAATCTTATTAACCTGGAGTCCCAGTCTCTGTCACAATAAATAAACTATATGTTTTAGGCCTGTTGGCAGACAGCCATTTAAAATGTAGGCAATGGCATATAAAGAATAAAGAATAAAGTATAAAGAGCCTTTTGTCCATGTCCACTGTAGTTTCTCAGCGTCTCTCTAGTAACATCTGTCTGGTCCAGGGAGCTTTGTCATTGTTAAGGCTACTTTTACTTTTATTACTTTAAGTAAATTTCCAAGCCTGTGCTTTGTTACTTTTACTTGAGTAAAGAAGTTAAATCAGTACTTCTACTTTTACCAGAGTATTTTTTAACACAATTATCTGTACTTCTACTTGAGTACGGGAAGTGAGTACTTTTGGCATCTCTGGTCAGTGGTCATTGAAGAGAAATGGATAACTGCTAGTGGCGACATGTCAAGCATCCAATGCTGGGTGGCGAGGCGATCCCTGCTTTCAAAAAACGCCACAGTGGACAGGTACAATTAGAGTGAATAGATAGATAGAGATAGATAGAGTGGACAGACAGACAGACAGACAGGCCAGCAGGCAGATAGATACACAGATACACAGATAGATAGTTGGCTGTTTTCACCTAGAGGTGTTTGGCTGAATACTAATTGGTGAGAAAGACAGAGTCCCATTGATGACGGAGCACAATGGAGAAGCAACACAAGCAAAAACAGAACAATCCAATTATTTCATCTTTTTTCCACATTGGACGGTGTTTGTGTGACCGCCGCCTGCTGTCACTGCGTGGAGGCCGTGACCGTCAACAATGCGGCCCTTGTGCCCGAGGGGTCACAGCGGCAGAGGAAACCAGGGCCGACACAGCTTCCTCTCCCACTGCCCCCATGGCTCTGTAGGCAACAAACAAAGATGGCTGAATGCACACTATAGTCCGCTTTGGCAACAACCTTCTGGGAAAGGTTAGAATACACAGGAAGGCTTGTCGTCCGCAGTGCTCAGTGATGGCTCATCACCGTACACACTGCATGCTACAATATGCTGTTTGACAGCAGGAGCCAATATAGTAACCAGCATGCAAATTTGACATTTCTTTATTAATATGTATTAATGTTACATATTTTTTGCCCTGGAGAGTGATTTTACTAACAAGTTCTCTTGAATTCTCTGCAAATGAATGGCCTTTTATTTATCCTTCAAAGCAAGTTGATTTGTGCAAAATATTGTAAGGTTTTGGGACTAGGATAGACAAGTTTTCAAGTGTTTTGAACTGTTCCCCTATTGTTTTAAAAGTCCCATGGCATGACAATTTCACTTTATGAGGTTTTGTGAGTTCCCCCAGCCTGCCTTTGGCCCCCCAGTGGCTACAATTGGCGATGGGTGTAAACCGAGCCCTGGGTATCCTACTCTGCCTTTGAGAAAATGAAAGCTCAGATGGGCCGATCTGGAATCTTTCCCCTTATGAGGTCATAAGGAGCAAGGTTACCTCCCCTTTCTCTGCTTTGTCCGCCCAGAGAATTTGGCCCACCAATGAGAGAGAGACATCATGGCTTTCAAACGAGCAAAGTGGCCATTGGTCAAGGCGTCTAAAGAGACTCCAGATACAGTATTAGGGGACCACTAAGGTCTATATAAAAGAGACTTCAGATACAGTATTAGGGACCACTAAGGTCTATATAAAAGAGACTTCAGATACAGTATTAGGGACCACTAAGGTCTATATAAAAGAGACTTCAGATACAGTATTAGGGACCACTAAGGTCTATATAAAAGAGACTTCAGATACAGTATTAGGGGACCACTAAGGTCTATATAAAAGAGACTTCAGATACAGTATTAGGGACCACTAAGGTCTATATAAAAGAGACTTCAGATACAGTATTAGGGACCACTAAGGTCTATATAAAAGAGACTTCAGATACAGTATTAGGGACCACTAAGGTCTATATAAAAGAGACTTCAGATACAGTATTAGGGGACCACTAAGGTCTATATAAAAGAGACTTCAGATACAGTATTAGTGGACCACTAAGGTCTATATAAAAGAGACTTCAGATACAGTATTAGGGGACCACTAAGGTCTATATAAAAGAGACTTCAGATACAGTATTAGGGACCACTAAGGTCTATATAAAGAGACTTCAGATACAGTATTAGGGACCACTAAGGTCTATATAAAAGAGACTTCAGATACAGTATTAGGGACCACTAAGGTCTATATAAAAGAGACTTCAGATACAGTGTTAGGGGACCACTAAGGTCTATATAAAGAGACTTCAGATACAGTATTAGGGGACCACTAAGGTCTATGTAAAAGCATCCAAGGTTTAAAGGTCCATGTCTTGGGACCTTTAAACCTTCTTTCCTGCCAGATGCACATTTCATCAACATTCTCGTCTAATGGGCTTTAACAGAAGGCAGCATGTATACTTCGCCTGTTGCTGGTAGTTGCCATGGTAACTTAAGGTGTGTCCATTGTCAGCATAATTTCCCCGCCTTCTG